>VXBZ01000168.1:1420352-1434411 GCA_013399135.1 Heliornis fulica | reverse complement strand
GCGCAGGAGGGCTGCGGCCTGGCCGGTTGCCATGGCGACCGGCGGCCTGACCGGCGGGCGGGGCACGCCGGCACCCTCTGCCTGCCGCCCCTTGATATCTGCTGCAGTCCCAGGTGGGGGACGTGCGGGGTCGGGCGGCGTGCTTGCATCCGGAGCTGGGCTGTGCGGGGCTGAGGCGGTGTCCTGCACCTGAGGCGGGCTGGGCACGGCACGGCGTCGGCCCGCGTGGCTGGAGACTTAGCGCCGCACCAGCCGTGCGCTGCACTGCCGGCAGCCCTGGCACAGGAGTGAGGCCTGCACGCCAACAGGCGTTGTGCGAGGGCTTGGTCACCCTCGGAAACCCGTGAGATCAGAGAAACGGCGGTGACCCCACAGGACCTGTGGCTGCTCCTCAGCTGGCAGGCGCAGAAGGCCATGATTCAACCTGCTCGCCTGTGCGTTTAGAAGCACGCACACCGCCATGCCCTCCGAGAAGCCAGCCCCGTGGGGGAGAGCACTGCCACTCCGCTGTTCACTCTGAGTTCAGACATTCCTCCTGGTGCCCCGTGTGCTTTCTACGCAGCGAATTTCCATCTGCCTTCAGCCTGGTGTTCCCCTGCCTTATCTCTTAAGATACACTACTTGCCCTTATGCAACTGCATCAGTCAATTGTGTGTTTTAATGCTGTTGTCTTGTTGCAGAATCTCTTGAAAGATACAAGCAGACAAACAGGCTAGGAAGAGAAAAAGACAACAGATAAGAAAGGCAGTCCAGGTAGCAGCTGGCAGTATTAGTGGTTATGTCTCCTACTGCTAGTTGGAAGAGTACCAATTGTGAATTACCAGACAGAATATTGGCACCTGGTGAATCAGCCACAGCATTTCCCATAGGATATAGGGCTTTCAAAGGCTGTCCCTTATCCAAATACTTACAAGGGCTGATCCTGCTTGTGTTCAGAAGCGTAATGAATGCATAATCCATAGTTGCATTTTAAGGCCAGAGTGTAAAACTTATGTCTGAAGAAAAGGATTTACAATGATGCCAGAAAGGTCTAGAGATTCATAGGGAATGCCTAGAGCTATAATGCTAGATATTAAAAAACAAACAAAACCAAAACAAAACAAAAAAACCCCAAACCTCTAATAAAGGCCATTAAGCTTTACATTCCAGAGTGTGAACCAACCTCTAAGAAACTGGAAGTAGCTTCCCAAAGTTTCTTATCCCTGATCATGCCCCACCACTTTCCTTGGAAGGGAAAAATTGGTAATAGCTAGTGGACAAGGCTATTAGTGAACCATGATGCTGTAAGCCAAGGCTCAAATTGAAGTGATGACTAATTGATACCCACCTATGTGCTTTCTCCTTATCCTGTGATGTGCGTAGTGGAAATTAAGATGGGGGTTCATTTCTGCCTTTTTGAGTCTTTTTTTCAGAAAAAAAAAACCAAGGAGGACTGTGGTGGTGTTTGCAGTACCTTTAATGTAAAAATGAGGTACCAGAGTTTATCTGGACCTATGGAACACTAAAATATAAATACACATCTATTCACAGTAAATAATTAATTGCTTATTTTCAGGAAGCCACAGTTGAAACTGAATTAATTTTTAATTTTAGATTTTCTAGCTATATGCATCATCAACTTGCTAGTTAATTTCTCTGTGGTCTCTGTAGGAAGCCCTTTGCAGTTGAAATCACCAGAGCTGATGTCACCAAATCAAGATTTGCATTTATTTGTGTTTCATTCTCAGTCCAGTGTCTTCAAACAAAATGGATTCTTTTCTTCTAAACACTTTTCCCCCATCGTTTCAGTGAGAAACAAAGGTCATGTTCAGGTTGTCTTGTGTATCTTAAGGTCTGCCTATAAGACTATGCAGATGGAAAACCAAAAAAGCCTTGATGAATCTTCCTGGGTAAATGTATGTTAGAGTACTGTGAGTCAACGTGCTGACAGTTTTGATGTAAGGGCCTCCATCTCCAGAGGAGCAGGACACCATCAATCCTTTTCTCTGCCATAAGCACATAAATATGCAGTAACAGTGTTCTGCTGGAAGTCAGTCACTAACTGCGCTTTGCACAGGGAGGAAGTCACATTAAATCATGTGCTTTGGGCTTCCTTTCAAGGCAAGTGGATTAGATCACAGGATCTGGAAGTACAGGTAGAGAGTAGGGTTGATGAAGAAGAAGCTTCCTATCTTCTGCCTCAATGGCTAAGCTTCTATGGCCAGTCTTACAGCTCCAAAGCTTGTCTTGATGTGTCCTGGCTGTCAAAAGCTACTGTCTTCTACAGTAGTAAGGGCTACATAGGACTGGTTGGTTTGACTGGGCCTGATATCCACCCAGATCTCTTCACTCAGCCAAGCTGGTTTTCTTCCTCAACAACTCCTTTTCTGGCACACTGGGACAGCCTGTTCTTGTGCTGCCAGGATTTCCTTCCTGAAGAGCATCCAACCTTCTTGAGCTCCTTTTCCCTTAAGGATAGTCTCCCATGGAACTTTATCAACCAGCCTTCTGAACAGTCCAAAGTCTGCCCTACAGAAGTCCAAATTCTACTGACCCCCCTCCTTTCTTCTCCTAGAACTAAGAATTCTGTCATTTCAGGATCACTCTGCCCCAGGCATCCTCCAACCATCATATCTTCCACAAGGCCTTCTCAATTCACAAAGAACAGATCCAGCAAGGCACCATTCCTAGTCATCTCACTCACCAGTTGAGTCAGGAAGTTGCCTTCCAAACACTCCAGGAACCTCCTAGACTGTTTCTTCTCTGCTCTATTGTACTTCCAGAAGACATCCAGTAAATTGAAGTCTCCGACAAGGAGGGCTAGCAGTCGTAAGACTTCTTCCGGTTGTTTGTAAAATAACTCATCAGCCTCTTCCTCCTAGCTGTGTGGTCTATAGCAGACTCACACCCTATCTGCCTTATTGCATGCTCCCCTGATTTTCACCCATAGACACTTGACCCTATCATCACTGTCATCAAGCTCAAGGCTATCAAAACACTCTCCAACATAGAGGGCTACCCCACCTCCTCTCCTTCCTCACCTGTCTCACCTGAAGTGTTTGTAGCCAACCATAATAGCAGCACTCAAGTTATGCGAGTTGTCCCACTATGTTTCTGTGATGGCAGTTATGTCATAGTCCCCTTGCCTTACAATAACTTCTAGTTCCTCTTGTTTGTTGCCCATGCTGCATGCATTGGTGTAGATGCACTTCACTTGGGCTGTTGATCTGCTACACTCATAAGGGGAATAGTCTTCCTTCCTAAATGACTGCTTGCTAAATTTTCTAACCTACGACTGATCTTTACATCTTTGCCGCTACTCAAAGTACTATCCCTCACTTCCTCTAAGGTGGCAGACCAGAGGTCATTGCCAGCACACCATCACTGTGGAGTGCCATTCCCAGGCTCTTTTCTGTCAAGCCTGGTTTTGTCACTCCCCATCTCTACACCCAGTTTAAAGCTCTGTTAGTGAACACTGCTGGATTCTTGGAGAGTATCCTTCTGCCCCTTGAGGACAAGCACTCTCCATCCTTAGTTAGCAAGCTGGGTGATGTGCAGACCATGGTCAAAGAACCCAAAATATTGCTCCTCACACCAGGTTTGGAGCCAGGAGTTTATTTCCTGGTTATTGTTATTCCTTCCCTCATCATTCCCTGTAGTTGGAATAACTCTGCTCCTTCTGGTAGCCAAGGAAGGCAGTGTGGTGCTAATTTAAATGTCTTCCTATACTGTATAGCCATACTGAATATATGGCTGTACATATATAACAGAATGTTAGGAGTTGGAAGGAACCTTGAAAGATCATCTAGTCCAACTCCCCCGCCCATGCACATAACCTGCCTTGTCAATAGTCTCTGAGATCCTAAAAAGGAAGCAAACATACAGTGGAAAAGTATGAGGCAAAGGCATGGTAGACTGTGAGACAATCACACATATTTGCTATTATTCATTATCACTAATGTATTACCTGTGGGTTTAGCCATTTTAACAATCTCATTGTAGACTACAGATGCTGGGCACTGTGGACCAAAGAGACAGGTTGTGTCCATGAGAACTTCCAGTTTAATTAACAAAATGTTATGAAATACCCTCTAGTGACAGGAAAAACTCCTGAATTCATGGCTTATAAATGGTGCTTAGCCAGATTTTTCAAAACTACTCTTTCCCCAGAAGCATCCCCACGATGGATCTGACCAGACTCAGAGAGGAAACTGGCTCAGTTTTCCTCGGGAAGCTCTGTATTTGTGGCTCCCCTTACATAGGGAAAATTGCTCAAAAACCTGGAAGAAAAGGGGGACATAGCTGGGACATGGACTCAACAGCACCTTCATCACACCTTGGTGCATGGTTCATCACCAGCCACAGCTAAGCACCCAGTGCTGCTGGCTCCCCTCTCCCTCCCCAGGGAGGAGACACAGGCAGAGAAAGGGGAACAGCAGGGTGGGATCAGGGCAGTTTGTACAGGGAGAGGGGAAGAACAACAACAACAGGACCCATCACAGAATGCACACCGGAGATAACACAGGACACTGACCGCCCACACTCGGACTGCCCCCGGAGCCGACCAGCCCCGTTTATGGGGGTGTGGTGTCCTGTGGAGTGGAAACGCTCTCAGCCAGCTCAGCTCACCTGTGCCGGCTGCTTGTGGGAGGCAGCCACAGCCTGGCCTGAACCAGGCAGCCCTGGGTGCTAGAGAACGGTGCCCTCCTTCCCTCTTCCAGAGGGCAGCGAGACTTGGACAAGAGAGACTCTTGTTGGGGTTTTTTTCCAGTTTTGGCTGTCTAGAGTGTAACCACATCACTGATGGTGGGGAGGCATCAGTGTTTGCCTGATCACACGGTGAGTTGAGTGCTCAGGGAAGCCTCTCCTGAGTGGGTGCTGCTTTCTGCACCCTCCCCAGCATGACCTTGCTGAACAAAGGCAAATCACTGCAAAGCACAGGGCACTGCTGAGTGCAGGGATTAGAGAGGTAAGGAGAAAAAAGACCCTCTGAAGCAGGAGCTGTGGGTAAAACTGGCATATATATATTCAGCATTGTCTGTTCAATGTAACTTTACATCAATTAATTCTGCAAAGAATAGCTGAAGTGAAAGTAAAGTCTCGAGATCCATGGCAGGATAGAAATAAAGAGACAAGACTCTGGCCCTGCTGAGACATACATTCTGCAAAGACAAAGGAAAAGCAAAAATCCCCTTAACTGCTTTCAATCTGCCATAATCTTCTCATCTCTCTGTGGAATTGCAAAGGCAATTGAAGAGGGTATCAGGAACACGGAACAGCTATTTCATGTCACATCGAGGCCCTATTTAGCCTGTAGCTTACTTCTGAAAGAAGTTAGTCTAGGATTCTTAGATAGAGGGTAAAAAAAGTATAGTGCCCCTTCCCCTGGTAAACTCACACAGTTCATATTAATTTGTTGATTAGGCACTTCCTTAAAGTGTTTTTATCTTTGTGCATTCAGCAGTACCAGACAGATTTTTCTTCTGTGGATATATCTTACTCCTTTTGGACTTTTAATTTCTTTTGACCTTCACAGTCATCCTGTAGCAGCAAGTTCCACAAATGAGTTGCACACAAACAAAAGAAAATACCTTTTTGTACAGTTTTAGCTTCCTTTTCCCTAGTTTTTTGATGGTACCTAGCTCTGGCACTGTGACAAACGCTGCATAAGATTTTCCTATTCACCTTCTCCCCACCATTCATGATCCCTTATGCATTGAGCATGTCTTCTCTCAGCTGTTTTTATTTCAGTCTACAGTGGACCATTCTATTTAATCTTCATAGATAATCTCTGGCTATACTGGTTGCCCATCTCTGTAGCATTTTGAGTTCTGCTCTACCCTGAAATGTAAGAGTTTGGAAAGAAGGTGAATAAATAGGGAAAGGCAGCATTAGGTTTGAACTGTAAAAGCTCTCTTTCTTCTGACTCTATTAAATAAAGACTTCAAGGGAATCACAACTATGTGGAGTTAAGCTTAATATCACAAGAGTTCCAAGTTGATCAGACCAGGGGATTCACTAAATCTTAATTTATGGAGAGTTTAACAGTAATATATTCAAAAGCTTGAATGCAAAAGTCAGGATTGTACCATCTGTCCACTATATATTTGGAATATGCAAAATAGGCAAAACCAAACTGTCTGAAGCTGTGTCTAGAAAGAGACTAAACTGAGAACTTGTCACATAGCTGTATGAAATGTAGGTCACACAAAGTTACAAACATATATGTATTTAAGGCCATAAACTGCTATGAAATCTGTTGTGGCCTTTGACTGATGAAAAGATGTCTCTCATTATTAGGAAACAAGGACATCATGGCATCTACAGCTGTCAGATGCTCATGAAGTAAAGTGAAGAAAGGTCAATAAGACCTAACTACATACATCTCTGTCAGCCAGGAAATGGATTGTGATTTGCATACCCAGTTTGGTGTTAAGCATGTAAATAAATGGGTTGAAGTACTAGAAATACTCTTAGAAAACCTGAAATTGTGTAAGTTTTCAAGATAATATGCTCTTTGTAAAACAGATAAATAGATTTTCATGCCACTATTTAATATTTTTATGTATGGCTTCTTTGTGACAGAACCCTTAATTTGTTAAGTATAATGCACAGTAAAGAGCAGCACAACAGGACAGGTAAAATAGAAGCTTATTTAATCATGTTGATTTGCAGATCAATCTGAAATTAATTCCCTTTTATTCCTTCATATAATATTCATATATAAAGACTAAAGATCAGAAAAATTCTCCCTTTTCTTCTCCATGCTATCTCTGAACTCTCTGAGATGGGGTTTGGCTCTGTTAGTTTGCTAACTTTAAGGACCAATTTAGAAGATTTAAAAAAAAAATATCTGAATTAAGAGATTAAGTTAGGTCCAGAACATAGTTTGGTTCTAATTTAGTATGTTGGGTTTTTTTTTTTTTTTTCTGAATAATATTAAGTAGGAGCTTATTTCAAGGAAGGTAAACCCTGGACTCCAAAAGCTCTTCCAAAGTATGTAAGGATCTGTTACTCCCTGTATGCTCTTGTCCGTACAGACACTAGTTCTCATGATCTCACAGGTAGAGCATGTTCAATACTTCCAACATGAATTAGGAGGTTATCAATTACTTATACATTTCTGCCATCTTACTGGACACGGGACTGAGTTACTGGATTTGATGCTTAAATTGCTGATGAACAGTAGAGTTGACCTGTAAGTAGGCCTGTGGTATAGTCACGTGTTTGGAGGGTTTTCTTGGGTTGCTCTTCAAGACAGCAGTTTGCTATAAACTGAACAATGAACTTGAACATCGAGAGATACCATTTTATATTTCACTGCTAGCAACTATCAATGTGAAATCAATGCTCAGATTGTTATTGGCATATATTTTCTGGAGATATAATCAGAGGGAATATAGCATTCAGCTTCCAACTTGCTAAGAGTAGACAGTAATTGCCTCTAAGCCATGATCTGAAAATCCAATGTTAAATGGATATCGAACCACACAAAATCTCTTATTACAGCAGCAGGCACACACACACACTAGTCTTGTAGGCTTTTACATTAAATGGAAGATCTAGACAAAGACAGAGCATTTTCCAACTTGTATTTTGAAAAGGGATTTCAGTGAATGGCATTGCAGATACCTGTGTTTGGATTTCAGTAGCCTTCAAATCAAAATACCAAGCAGGATCACAAGCCTGGACTTCAGCAGGGCCAACTTAGGCCTCTTCAAGCAACTGCTAGGGAAAATCCCATGGCACAGGGTACTAGAAGGAAAATGAGCCCAAGACAGTGGTTTATATTCAATGACAACTTCTTCCAAGCTCAAGATCAGAGCATCCCAGTGGGTAGGAAATCAAGACAGGGAGCAAGAAGATCTGCATGGTTAAAAAGAGGACTGCTGGGCAAACTCAAGTGGAAGAAGAGAGTCTATAGGTCATGAAAGGAGGGGATGACTATGTGTGAGGAATATAAGACTGTTGTCAGAGCATGTCAGGTTGTCCCCTCCCTGGCAGTGTTCAAGGCCAGGTCACTTGGGGCATTGGGCAACCTGGTCTAGTGGAGGGTGTCCCAGACCCTGGCAGGGGGTTGGAACTAGATGGGCTTTGAGGTCCCTTCCAACACAAACCAGTCTGTGATTCTGTGATACAGGGATACAATAAGGTATTTTGTGGGATTAATCTTAAACATAGCTAGAAGCAGCCTTGCTTTCAGTACTACTGGAAGCCTCACTGGTTTCAGTGGTACATGATTGGACTTAAACAACTCTTCTCCTTCAAATCATATTGCTGCAATTGCAGCCAACAGAACTGTCTGATTTCGGGTCTCACTGAGATGAAAAAAGAGAGGCTTTTCTATCATAGTCATTTACTTTCACAATGTTTGTCTCCTTTGCTCTGTGAGAGCTTATGTTGCTGCAGAGTATCTGCACTGGTTAGACTGTTGTTTGGGTTTTGTTTTGTTTTGTTTTTTCTGGGACTGTGAGGAATAGGTAAGTAGGAATAATAAGAAGCCAGAGCATTGGAGTGAAGATGTTTGTTCTTTTATTGGAGAATAAAGTATCTTTTTGCCTTTTTGGATACTTAATTTCTCATAGTCACAGATTCACAGAATTATAGGGGTTGGAAGGGAACTCAAGAGATTATTGAGTCCAACCCCCCTGCCAAAGCAGGTTCCCTAGAGCAGGTCACACATGCATGCAGATGAGTCTTGAATATCTCCAGAGAAGGAGACTCCACAACCCCCCTGGGCAGCCTGTTCCAGTGCTGTCACCCTCACCGTGAAGTTCTTTCTCACATCAGCGTGGAACTTCCTGTGGTCCAACTTGCAACTATTGCCCCTTGTCCATGTCCCCACAGGCTACTGAAAAGAGGTTGGCCATCTCCCCTTGTCTTCCACACTTCAGATATTGATAAACATTGATGAGATCCCCTCTCAGTCTTCTCAAGGCTGAAAAGCCCCAGCTCACTCAGCCTTCCCTCATAGGAGAGATGCTCCAGGCCCTTAATCATCTTGGTGGCCTCCAACGGACTCTCTCCAGGAGATCCCTGTCTGTTTTGTACTGGGGAGCCCAGAACTGGACACAGGACTCCAGGTGAGGCTTGACCCAGACAGAGTAGAGGGGGAGGATCACCTCCTTCAATCTACTGGCTACACTCCTCTTAATGCACCACAGGATCCTATTGTCCTTCTTGGCCACCAGGGCACACTGCTGGCTCATGGCCAACCTGTCATCCACCAGGATGCCCAGGTCCTTCTCTGCAGAGCTCCTCTCCAGCAGGTCATAGAATCCCCCATCCTGTACTGACACCCGTAGTTGTTCCTTCCAGGTGCAAGACCCTACACTTGCTTTTATTGAACCTCATGTGGTTCCTCACTGCCCAGCTCTCCAGCCCGTCCAGGTCTCACTGAATGGCAGCATGTCCATTCCTGCGTGACCGCCACTCCTCCCAGCTTTGTATCATCGGCTACTTGCTGAGGGTGGACACTATTCCCTCATCAAGGTCATTGATGAAGATGTTAAACAAGACTGGACCCAACACCGACCCCTGGGGAACAACACTAGTTACAGCTCTCCAGCCAGACTCTGCTCCACTGATCACCACCCTCCCGGCTCGGCCCATCAGCCAGTTCTCAACCCACCTCACTGTCCACTCATCTATCCCACACTTTCTCAACTTTGTTATCAGGATGTTGTGGGAGACAGTATCAAAAACCTTGCTGAAGTCAAGGAAGATGACATCCACTGCTCTCCATCTACTCAGCTGGTGATTGTAGAAGACCACAAAGTTGGTTGAGCATAATATGCCGGGGTCCTTTAGTTGCATGCGAGCCGAGAATGACTGGACGCACCAATATGATGCAGAATCATTCCACTTTATTAGCAAACTCTGTGACATTATATAGGAAACCATTTCCGTACACGCACCACACACGCATCACAAGCTAAGCTGATTGGCTACCTTGTCTTCTATAGCTACACCCCTATTCAGACAGGTATCCTCCTTTCTTGGAACTTCCCCAACTTAGTTGCCACATCAGCAACTTCCCTCTTTCACTGAACTTGGTTACTGCTGCCTGACTGCCCACACCAAGTATATCTCAGGCAAAGCTGCTCGGGCCCCAACAATAATGTGTTTATGTATATGGCATATTTTACAAAGAGATGTTAGTTCTTAACACAGAAGATATTCTGTGTAAAATTTAAACACCAATGAAAGTTCAGACATGTACAGTAACATTTTATATTTAGCTTGAATTAAAGATGCTCTGAACTAATATTGCTATGATTTCCTGACAGCTAGTTTACAAGAGATAGTGATTCTGTCCTCTTTCCTTTTCACTTGTCTTTGCTATTCTGTCTCATATATTGTTGCATTTGTTTACAATGTACACACAGAAACAAAGCTATTAAAAATCATGGAGGTTCAGCCTGTCCATTGTGATAAAGTCCAGATCCTCATCCAGCTTCATGCCTCCTTATAGTCCCATACTCCTTGTTCACTCAGCCCAGTTCTGCCCTAGCTCCTCTATGACTTTCTTTTTCTTTTTAAAATAAACAGATAAATAAATACATCTATCCCTTTGTAGATCTTTAGAGTTAGATGGCATATTCCTCTATGTGGGACATTTCTAGTCTGAATTAAGTTAGAGAAACTTAGATTCTGCTGTTACTGCTGTACTCTCCATTTAGGACATGAGTAGCCAATTTGTGTCTAGGTTGGACACTGCTGAGTCACACAGACACCATTATGGTACGTGATAAGCAAATTTGTTTGCTCTCAGCTCCTAAGTCACATGCTAATGACCAGCTGCGGGTTTGCAAACACAGAGAAGCTCATCTTTAGTCCCTTACATTATAGAGTATTAGCATGTAACTCTCATGTAACTCTCTTCAGAGATTTTAGATGATAAAAAGCTAGTGAACTTACTGAATGTGTGTAGGCCGATTTTCTGAAATTTGGACAGACTTGAACAGATTTACAACAATGCAGCAAAAGCTATGACCTTGATATATAAGCCACTCACATTTTAATTCTTCACTACAACAAGCAAGGACAGTACACTTTCTCAGTGAAAGGTTGTATTAACATTGGCAAAATATTATCATAGATTCATAGAATCATAGAATCATAGAATGATTAGGGTTGGAAGGGACTCCCAGAGGTCATCTAGTCCACCCCCCCTGCAAGAAGCAGGGACACCCCCCCAACTAGATCAGGTTGCTCAGGGCCTCATCCAACCTGGCCTTGAACGTCTCCAGGGATCCAGGGGCATCCACCACCTCCCTGGGCAACCTGTTCCAGTGCTCCACCACTCTCACAGCAAAGAACTTTGTTCTAATATCCAATCTAAATCTCCCTCCTTCTATTTTGAAACCATCCCCCCTTGTCCTGCCACAACAGGCCCTACTGAACAGCCTCTCCCCATCTTTCTTGTAGGCCCCCTTGAGGTACTGGAAGACCGCTATAAGGTCTCCCCCGAGCCTCCTCTTCTCCAGGCCAAACAGTGCCAACTCTCTCAGCCTGTCCTCGTAGGAAAGGTGCTCCAGCCCCTTTATCATCTTTGTGGCCCTCCTCTGGACCCTCTCCAACTGGTCCATGTCCTTCTTATGTTGAGGGTTCTAGAACTGGACACAGTACTCCAGGTGAGGTCTCCCGAGGGCAGAGTAGAGGGCGAGAATCCCCTCCCTCGACCTGCTGGCCATGCTCCTCTTGATGCAGCCCAGGATGCGGTTGGCCTTCTGGGCCGCAAGAGCACATTGTCAGTTCATGTTGAGCCTCTCATCCACCAGTACTCCCAAGACCTTCTCCTCAGGGCTGCTCTGCTATCTTCTTTCTTTTGTCCAGAAAATAGTGAAACTGATCTGATTGAAATGCAAAGCAATCACTCCTGCCCCCATCCAGGTGGAACATTTCAGCACCAGTCAGTATTTGGCAAAGTGAGTGAAAATGAGATGATACCATGGCAGTTGTGAGGTAACCTTTGGGTAGTGCCACCTATAACACCAGGTAACTTTATAGATTACATGTATTACAGATACAATATTTATTTCATGCAGTCACGTGTCACTAGTAATGAGGATAGATTTAATTTAATTTACTGTACCTTTTCTGATCTGGGTGGAAGATGAAAATATTATCTTCTTAAATACCAGATTAACCTGAATAATTTCTTCACTCGCAAACAAATTAGTCCAATAGTTGCTCATGTCAAGGGTAAGCTGATCTTTATGGTACAGAAGAACAGAGCATCATCAGCTCATTAATGAATAGCAACACAGATGTCAGAATAAGAGCAATTAGTCATGTTGCCTAAGGATATATAAATACAAAGTATAAGAAATATAACTCATTGTTGGTTTGTTGCCATTTTTTCTAATTAAACTCTGAAGTTTAATTTGTTTCTGTTCGGCCTTGTGCAAAATGTTATAAAGAAATTTACTGTTACTGGCCACTGAAAGAAGACACACCTTCCTGCATGGAGGGTCAATCACCGTTACAGGATTTCCTCTCAGAAGTGGAAGCAAGCCCCACAGCTACCACAGCCCTTCCCAATAACACAAGTTCACACGCCTCACATATTCATGCAGTGTACCTGCACACCCTGTACCCTCTGAGGAGGACAGCAGCAGGTCCCGTGTCCTCTGCTTTCATTCTCAAAGGCTGGTGCTGTCAATAGAGGTTATCCACTCTAGGTAGTTGTGAGCTGACACAGGTCCTTCAGTGTCACAGAAGACAGTTCAGCAGGGTTACACCAGCAGAAGCGGCAGGACTGTGGTTTTGTATGCTGAAGCATGTCTATATATGCATACCACAGTTTAGAGTCTCTAGTTTCATAATCCAAAGAGAAAATCAAATGTCTGGATGCTAAGTAATGTTCATTAATTTAATTCACTTTAAGAGAAATTCAAGGACTAGATACACTGCTTGTGAATGTTTTCATTAATGATCTTTCCCCTTATGATCTCAATTAATCCAGTTCTACAGGAATTTGCATTCCACAGGTGAATACAACACATTAGATATTATAATTCTTAAAGGAAAACCCTTAAATGGGCACTACAGTGCTGTGTGCTATGTTGTATGGATAGTTTGTGTCTTTTTTCTTTGTGCCTAACAATGCAGCAAGAATACCATGTAACAAGCTGCATGTCCATATGAGGGTTTGTCACCGAGCGCAGAATGTAAGCTTCCCACAGATGACAGATTTTTATTGACACCTGCATGTGCTGAATCTCAGTACTTCCCCCCCCACCAATTATTTGCCCCATTAATCCCTTCACTTCAGTGCTTTCTGATGGTTGTTCTTCAGCAAGCCAGCTACATAGATTTCCCAGATTCTCACGTGGCCAGAAATCTACAATCTTCATATTTCTGTTTGTTTAACTTTTTCCTTGTTGAACCTGGCACTGGGACATATTTTCAACAAATGCCTTCTACACTTCTCAGATATCTTACACCCTTGCTGTGGTGTTCAGTTACCTACAAAAGCTATTTATTGCCTTATGCATTCCTACACCATGGGCATGACCCCTTAAAAAATTCACACACAATTGTGCCTTACTGCCCGAGCTGCAAACAAACAAACAAAAAACATATATAACTTTAATATGACTTAACATAAAGGTCACTTAATTTCACATATATACAATTATGTACTCTTATGGAGTCAGGCTTGCTTCAAGAAAACTCCAGTTCAGAAGAAATTTATTGTGTCACACGTGAACTGTTTTCCTTGTGATTTGTGTCTGAATCATGAGAAAGAACATCTTCAGTGCAAGCTGCATTGTTGGTGGAGCATATACAGGCACTTAAATCACTTTTATCTCCTTGATGCTCTTGTCATTTGTTCTTTTTGTTTGGTTGGGTTGGGTTTGGGGTTTTTTTTCCATTTACAAATGGAGCCAGAGCAGATGGCAAATGCTTAGCTTGATGTAACTTGTCCATAAAATGAACAAAGCTGTCAGGGAGCCTTCTCTCCAGCAGGTCTATTTCACTTTCAGGAGGATTATTGTTCCACTGCAATGAACCTCAAACAAATAAACAAACAAAAAAACCTAAAACACACCACCACCACCATCCCCCCCCC
>VXBZ01000168.1:1311938-1420335 GCA_013399135.1 Heliornis fulica | reverse complement strand
CCCAAACACACAACAAAAAAAAAAAAAAAAGGAAGAAACAGGCAGTTTTATGAGCAGCTAAAGATAATAGTTCTGTGGTTCTCTCTGAGCTCACTGCAGAGCTTCTCCTTTAGGGAGGAAGGAGATACTTTGTGACTCTCCTCCATAAGGCAATGTGTTTTGATGAAGCTTGTAGGATTCCCTCAGTTCTGCTGGTTCTGCTCTTCTGTCATTACAAGGTGTTTAGCAGTGTGGGGAGTGGCAGGCAACTTGGAGAAGTCATAGAGACATCAGCACTGCATATGCTCATGGCTTGATAAAGCATCAGTAAATGCAGTTTCATCAAGTTCTTTTCATGAAGTTCCTAAAGAAAAAAACAAACAAAATACCAAACAAAACTCACCTTAGATTTCTCCCATAGGATTTGAGTTAATTCCTAAATATCTTTAGAAGTTGTATCTTCAGAAGCTCTTTCTGCTGTTATTTGTGCTACCAGGAATGCCCAGTGTGTGCCAACATATACAGTACTCTACAGATAGACAGCGAAGACAGGCTTTACCCCAAAACACCGTTCAGTCCTACACTTAGGGCACAACAATTCCAGGCAACATTACAGGCTTGGGGCAGAGTGGCTGAAAAGCTGCCTGGCAGAAAAGCATCTGGGGGTTTTGGTTGATAGGTCCCTGAACATGAGCCAGCAGTGTGCCCAGGTGGCCAACAGCATCCTGTCTTGTACCAGAAATAGAATGGCCAGCAGGACTAGGGAAGTGATTGTCCCCCTGTGACTCTGCACTGGTGAGGTTGCCCCGCACATGCTGTGTTGGCCCCCTCATTGGGGTGCTGGAGCATGTCCAAAGAAGAACAACAAAGCTGATGAAGGGTCTGGAGCAGCTGAGGGAGCATTGTTTGGTCTGGAGAAAAGGACTACCTCTACAACTACCTGTAAGGAGGTTTCAGCCAGGTGGTGGTTGGTCTCTTCTACCAAGTAACAAGTGAAAGGACAAGAGGAAATGGCCTGAAGTTGCACCAGGGAGTGTTTAGATTGGTTATTAGGAAAAATTTCTTCACTGAAAGGGTTGTCAATCATTGAAGCAGGCTGCCCAAAGAAGTGGTCAAGTCACCATCCCTGAAGGCATTTAAAAGACACTAGATGTGGTGCTGAGGAACATGGTTCAGTAGTGAATTTGGCAGTGCTAGGTTAACATCAGACTTAAAGATTTTAAAGGCCTTTTAGAACCAAAACAACTCTACAATTCTATGATTCCATTCTATAAACAGAAAACACAGCTACAAAAAAACTTTAATTTTGCTTATTTCTTAGCTAAAGAAATGATGGCATGGACTGCTTAAACCATTTGCCCAAAGCCATACACTAGGTCTGAGGCAAAGCTGTGAACAGAAAACTTCTCCTGAGGCACAGTTCAGTGCATTCACCATGGTTTATCATTCATTTTCAGCGTACTACCATGTAGTAACATATTATTCAAAGTTGCTGACAAGTCTGAATAGCTCTTTTTCTAACAAATGAAGGAGTGGCAATTGGCAAAAGGTAATAATAGCACTGGGCAGCAAAGATTAGAACTGCCTGTGCCATACATTGTGTTATACATTTTGTCTTTAAAGAAGCACAAACAAGAATAAAAAGGAAGCTGAAATCTGACACCTGCCTATAATTTATAATACTCATTATATTTTGGGAAGAGCCATCTCTTGGCAAGGTAAGTTCTTTTATTTATAGGCAGGGACTGCTCATTATTTGCATGCTAATGCAATTCACATCTGCAAAGGCTATAAATTAGCCTCTGGCTCGTTATGGCAATGCCATTGTCCTACTTGCCAGTATGTAATCTAATCCCAAATGTTTCAGATGTCTACAAAATAAAACCAGCCTGAGGGAAGAGCTTCACTGTTGCAGTATTAACACACCCCAAAAAATCTCCCCTCCACCAACGCTGCCTTAAAAAAAAAGAAGAAAGATAAGGTAAAATGTCTGGAGGAGAGGAACCTGCTAAGTGTTACAGAAATACAAGCCCAAAGCCTAACACTCAAGGAGCTGGAAAGCTGTTGCTATGTTTTGAGTTGCTTACACCAGTTCAGCCAAAGGAATGAATTTATACCAACTTTTCAATGGGCTCTCAATAAAACTATCTTCATAGAAGATACCTGGCTGTGCATTCTGATGTTATGCTAATGAGCATCCTAATATTATTATTACATATATATATATACATATCCTAATAGCATTGTTACCCTTTAGATTCTGGTTTGCCTAGCTATCTGAAACAGACACTGAGGTAATTTTTTTTTGTGAGCTTTATAAAGGCAGTCCCTGCTTTCAGACAATCAAGACTTTACCATTACATCAAGATTTTGCCCCTTCACTGAGCTGGCAAAACGGTGAAAGAAAGCATAGACAAAGCAGGCTCATAGAGTACACACCCTTAAAAAAAGAGAGAAACAAACAAATCCCAAACCCTACCTATATTGCTGGATAGATCTTAAACAGGATGACAGAGCTGCTGTCAGCAAACTCTCATTGACTTTCCAGACTTGCTTCTGCATTACCCTACTGCTTGCATCCTCTGTCCTTTTCATGGCTTCCTCCCAGCCTCTCCACCTGCTCTTTCCCAGCTGCAGAGTCCTTAGAAACCTCCCTTCTTTGCTGGCCTACTGCTACAGGTGAATGATCATAAGAAGGCCTGCAACAAAGCAGTCAAAGCAACAAGCTTTGACTGAGTCTTTAAAGTAGAGGGGGCAAGGCACAGGTCATTGCACAAGTGTGATGTTGGATTCAAGATCCAGAGGTACTTGCATGCAGAAGATGTAACAGTATGTTAAATTTCTTTATTAAATTCTGATTGATGACAATAGCGGGTAATTTATTTATTTACCTGTAGCCATCTTCTTTGTCAGAGCAGGTGGGAGAGGAGCAGAGAAGCAGGTCTCTGCATGAGTCATAACCCAGAAAAAGCTGTGCTGAGAACACAGCTTGAACTGCTCTGCAGCGTAGCCCAGTTGAGAAGCATCAGTGTTGCTGCTGTCTCCACATTGTCTGCTTCATATTACAACAAATGACAAGATTCATTGTGATGTATTCAGATGGGGCTGTAGATAGGGATGGGTAGAGGATTCTCCATTTCATTTTCTTATATTTTTTTTTATGCTACCATAAGAAAGAGAATTGCAGCATAAAGAAAAATAGCTACTTGTTTAGAACAAACAGATGTAGAGGGAAAAAAAAAAGTGTTACTTCTAAATCCAGGAATTTGACCTTATTCCTGTTCAACTGTACTTTTCATCTTGCAAAGAACTGCACAAGGTTAGATCCTGCTATGGGGCCCAGGGAAGGTTTATACATCTCTGCTGCTTATCCCACTACCCAAATGGGCAGTGCCCATGCATGAGCCACAGCCCTGTCCTCCCATTACCCCTGCAACTGGCAGAAAACTGGCAGGTCTTTCCCAGTGCATACTGTGGGACTTTCTAATAGCTGGGCACAGAGTGAGGGTGCCATGTGGCCTGATGCTCTCACTGAAATCACTGTTGAAAGGCAGCCTTCCTGTCACCACAACAAACTCATGGATGGGCCCTGGAGTGGTCACTGCTGGATGAGGACAACTGGCCATGTCCATGCTGCTCTGAAAATGCCAAGCTGGGCATGGCAGAGAGCAACGATCTGCACATCTGCCTCACACAGAAGAATCAATTGGGGCTGCTAAGGTGCCAGACACACGAGGTCCTGCATGTCCCACAGAGAGCAAGCGAGCTCTGGCTGTGCCTGAAACTGGCCTTGAGTATTGAATCTCTGCACGGGCACCACCTGTCACCCACTGGGCTCCTCTGGCCCTGCAGCACACTATGCCAAAAGAATGAATAGCTGCAAGAGATTCCAGTGTGTCTGTAGTGATACAAGTTCCCCATGTTTTGTTTTGGTTTTTTGTTTTTTTTCCTTTCCCAGAAGAATGGAGTATGGATACACTGGGTGTTGCTGTTTGGATACTGCACTGCAAAGTACCATGTCAGTGGTCAGTGCCTAGACAGAACTGATGCCCACCCCATTTCTAATTGCATTTCCTTCCTAAACATGGCATAATCACCTTTACAACAGTATGTGTTGGGGAAAAAAAAAGGCTCTTGATAGCATTTTTATTGAGATCAACTGTGATAAAGTCTCATTTTCTCTTTCATCTGCCTAATGTGCTTAATTTAAAACTTTTGCTGAACCTGTATTTTGTACCTAGTTCCTTCATGCTTTATACTACTGAGATCCAAGGAATTATTTCTTCGCAAATGATAGCAAAAAAAAAAAGCATGCGAAGGCTAGAAACAGGCGTGCTGTAAAGATGGTTTAAAAGCATACATTTTCCTCTGTGTGTATTTAACAGTTTCCATCTTTGCCATATGTTCTTTCCTTCATCAATTTGCCTTTTGGATTGTTCTTTAACACTTGCCTATTTTCTTGCTTCTGCAACAGAAGGGAAGTTGATCTTTCATTTGTTCCGCAAATATTCCTTATTGTCCCAGGTTTTATTACCCCATCTGTTATTGTGTGATCAATTGAAGTCTCCTGTGGTCTCACTTTTGCAACTGATCACACTATACCACAGGTTATATTTCAGTTTAATTGCTATCTACTGTATGATGTGTAAACTAAAAAGAGAGGAGCAAAACAAAGAGGATATTTTTCCCCTGACTACTATTCCTCTCTTTCTATGCAAGCACATATCTTCAGTGCTTACTTGCTATCAGTGACAGCGTTTAAACTAGATCCCTCATCTCCACTCTTTTTCTACATTAATCCAATGCTTCCATCTCACTGTTTACTATTTCAAGGCCAAAATGTGTTTACAGAACAATCTTACCAACACTTGAGAGGAATGGGTAGATATTGTCACACTTTATGAGCCAAAGCAACACTTCCCTGCAGCACTCTTGCCAAAATGGAAATTTCTCTCCCTGAGCACAGTGTTTCCCTGTTCTCCTTCCTCCATCTCCCAGCCCTTTCCTACTGCTCCCAACACTTACTCTTGGTCATACATGGTTTTGTTAACTCTGCCACTGTGTGGAGTTTTAAAATTACTTTTTTTTCCCATTTTGTAGACATTTACAGACCCCATCTTCTGCAAAGTCCTCAGTCTATCACAGCAAGGTTCTCAAGAGAGACATGCTTTAAAATCAGAGGTACAATACTGTTTGTGCGAGGGGAATCCAACCCTAGAAGTGTGATCAAGCTGATTTATCTGAAGGTGAGAAGTTTGCAGCAGGACGAATAGATTAAATTTCTTCTATCTGCCCAGCACTATGTGAGAGAAGACTCAGCATTATAAGTATTCACAACTATTTTTAACTATTGCTTTTCATAATAATAGAGCAAAGTGGGTCATTGCCAGGGAGGAACACGGATGCAATTTCCTCATGAAACAAAGCTTGGGAGAGGTTGCATAAGGAGCAGCATCCCTCATCTGCCCCTGAAAATAATGACTCTAAGTATTGATGCTTATGCATGCTGCATGAATCCAGTGTCACATCCGCATGTGCTGCTAATTTGCTGTGATCCCTCATTCGAGCGTGTGCTTAAAGACCAGACTGTTTTGTAGAAATCAGGCCTCAGTGGACTGAGCTATTGGGTGAGTCATTTATAAAAGCTAAGCAGGGTCTTTAATATGGAGCTGTGCAATAAGATGTACCCTGTCTGCTTCTGGATCAGCATGTGGAGATTAAATTTATCCCAAAAGCTCTGAAGTGCTGCTGCTGGGAACCAGGACATCCCTTTACAAGAACTGTTTACACTGAGGCTAGAGTAAAAATTTACAGATGGGAAGGAGGAACTGAGACAGCAAATATGGATCAAGACAAGGAAATGCAAGTTTCAGTGGAGAGGAAAGCTGCTGTCAGTCTACCAAGCCAAGGTTCTTTTCTTCAAGATACGTGAATGAAAAACTCTTTCTAGATTTGACTCTTTCCTCAAAGATGTCAAAATGTGTGTGTGCGTGTGTGTGTGTGTGTGTGTGCGCCTCTGAGTGTGTGTGTATGATCATAGTGCTAAGCATAGGCAGCAGGGCAACAGCTTCTGGCTCCCTAGTGAACTCTAAGCCACAAAGGGAAGGCAGTGCCGGACTCCCACTGGAAGACTGTGGCTTGCACACCTCAGCGGAGGGATACATGGACAGGAGCTGACCTGGGAGACTGGATGGCTGTCCACCAACAGGCAGGGAGACAGAGACTCTTCAGCCTCAGTATAAAATAGCTGAGCGACAGGAATCCCAGTTTGGGTTCCCTGCCTGCAGTCCCGGGGTGCAGTTAAGCATCTAAATACCTCGTTGCTAGAGGAGAGGAAATGGCTGCGGTGGCAGATTGAGGGTGCTGGGACAGGGATTTTGGCAGGAGGCCGCTGCCCCCGCCCCGGCCTCGCCTGGGTCACGGTCCGAGCCCTTTCGGCGGCGTTTCCCGCCCCCTGGCGGTGAGGTCCTGCCACCCGCCCCGGCCCCACCCGGCGGCGGCAGTGCCTCCCCCCGCCGCTGCGCGCTACGGCGCGGCCCCCACCCCGGCAGGCTGCCTGCCGCCCGAGTGGCAAGTGGGGGCCGCATTTTAAACACAGTGGAGCATTTTAAACACGGTAGGAGCTACCTCGGGTCTCGCTTGAGCCGAGGTTAGGATCTGACGCCCGCACGCCATCAGAACGGCGTGAAAGGCTGGTAGCCTTCCCGTAGGTCAGTCAGCATTACAGTACTGGCATTTCCAGCTCTGTATCTCACACTGCACAAATAGGGTATTTTCCAAAACGTGTCTTCGTTCAAGTTGCTTGATGTGAATGCACAATTAGGGATAAATCCTGCTCTGAAAAAGTAAGTAAGCCTCCCCGTGCCTCTAAGCAAAGTCAACATTAAAGCTAACACCCCCCCCAATGATAAACCTGAGCCCCTCATGCTTAAGTACACACTATGCCTTGGGATTTCTTGGCGGTGCGGATCAAAAAGAAATACTAACAACCCTAAGAAATCATGTTCTTGTGCTACACCAAGCTCCCATTCTTGGAGGAGCAGGATTGGTGTTAGCTAGGCAATTGCTGGCGCTGTGTTTCTGCTCTCTGACATCACGTATGGAAATGGTCAGTTTGCAGCTTTGGGAAAGGACTTACAGACAAACTTGGATTTAATGTGGAGGTCAGAGATGTCACAGTTCTTTATTTGATCTTTTCCTCTTTTACATTTTGAGAATGCAAATGAGAGGATAAGGTAAAGGAGGAAAAGCTGCAGCAACAAACCCGTAGCCCTTAATTGTGTGAAAACCCTAGATATTGTGTTGGAATGATCCAAGTGAGCCTGAGGCTTCTAAAGAGCTCTGGGCTAAAATCCCACCCACCAGAGATTTCCTTTAATAGAGATGGGATTTCATCCTATGCAACAGAGGAACAATTCAGGGGCCTCTGCACAACCCAAGTGTAGAAGACCGGAGTTGCTGAGTTAGGGAGTTGATGCACACCTTGATGGCTACCTGTATGGTAGTCACAGGTACAGTGTGCACAGGAGGAGGGCTCTTTGCTGTCCTTTTATTTTCTGAAATTTTAGGTCATCTCAGGATAATGGAGTCACATAAGGTATCTCCAGCTGGAATGGGAAAGGGTTAGAAACACCTCTGTGGACCACATTGATGTCCTAGTATTTTCACAAGGCTTTTGAAGCAGTCTCGACAGTACAGCAGTTGCAGAGACAGCTTATTTCAGCTGTGCCAGCCCTAAATGAGTCTCTAACCTAAGAGTTCAACCAAAGGCCACTGTTAAGTGCTGGTCAGAAAAATTGCTTTCTTTGAAATTCAGATAATGGTGGTTTTTCAGCATGTGCAAGGAAATTGGAGTTTGATCTGGAAATACTGATGGAGTGTTTGTTGAAGGTTATATACCAGGTACCTCCCATGCCTATCCTGCTTTATGGGTTGAATGACTACCTTGTTTTGATGATGCTAATTAGGTATTATGACTCTGATGCCTGAAGAGAGATTAAGTAGAATTAGGGCACTTGGACATGGAGGAGAGTGAGCATAAGACGCTGCTGAAGGATAACACCCGTGAATTATAAAATAATTGGATTTACAGCAGCTATTCAGTGTGCAGACTTTTTTCCTAATGGTTTTAGCTGAAAGGTAAACAGGATAGAAAAATGCCTTTGGATTAAATGGAAAAATGAAAGGAACCCTAGTCCTCAGGGGATAACCCCCACCCCCATCCTGCCCCATAGCTGCCTGCTGCAGGGCAGAGGGGTGTCCTTGGCACTATGCTGCCCACCATGGTCCCCCCACCCCCCAAATCAACTCTTGGGAACCAGCCTGCAGATTCCCACCAGCTCATTTCAAACCATACCCATGAGAGCCCAGCCATGCCTGTCTGGGCTGGAGCTGATCTCCGACCTTCACTCACCACAGCTTGGTTTTCTCTGATAGCTGAGTGAATGATTGCCAGCAGCAGTAAATGATTTACTCCATGTAAAGCACCATCTTCTTGAGGAGGATATCCATTGTTATGTTGGAAAGAACAAATATTGCTGTAAAGCTCGAAAGGTTTTGGAAGTATCTAAATACTTATACACTAAATAAAGGTGAGGATAGTGGTGGTGAAAGAAGTTTATGATTCCTTTTATCCATGGTAAAAAAAATGGGAAAAGGCTCTAGATTTTCAAAATAACTAGAGAACTTGTAGCCATGTTTGCAGCCAAAGAGAATATACTTATTAAAGGGCAGCTCAGTCCAGAATATCCAGATAGATTCAGGCAGTTTTGACTGTTTAGTTCTCTCCATTTATTTTGTTATGTATTAGGGCATCTTTTCTGCATGATCATAGCACTACATGTTTTTCATGCACACAGAGCTGATTCCTTCCATCTGGCCTCTGTGAAGACGTGGGCTACACAGCCCAGAGGTGCGAAAAACTACATATGCTGCTGAAGCTGCCTATTTTGCTGCGGGAGGCACTGGTTTATTAGTTTGCTAGATTTCCTCATTACTAAATTTGTAATAAAAGTTGAACAGTGGGCATGGCCATCAGGAATGAGGAAGATTATTTTGATTCTAGTCTGGTATTGATGATTTGGTTGGCTTTGAAAAAGGCAAAGTTATGGTAATTAAGACTTCAAGAATAATATGAAGGTAGATAAAATTTGCATAGATATTCAAGGAAACACTGGCAAGGACTGAAGGATGGAAGAGGAGTTATGAACAAAAAGTATTTGAGTGTAAAAGTACATATATGTGTGTGTATGTGAATATATATGTACATATTATAAAACAGTAAATTGGTAGCTCATCATAATACAACTTAATATGCAGAAATCTGCAGGCCATCATTTTTTCCAGATAGGTGATTTAAAGCTAGATTATATCTTAAAACCATTCCTTCGTTATTTTGCCACTCAGTATGTACTTGTCAGTAAAACCCCTTGAGAGAGCTAAGCAGTAACAGTCATTCATCAGCATGAAAGAATGGAAATTTTTCAAAAATGAACTAAATTTTTTTTCAGTTTTTAGGAAATAAGTTCATAATTCATTCCTTTAAGGTAGTTTCCAACAGAAACTTTATAGTTCAATTATTATTGACAGAATTTATAGTCCTCACAGGCTTTTATCTCACTCACATTGTATTAACAAGTACATATGTTCTAGATACATATAGCATCTTGCTAGATTTTTCTGTTTGGGACTTTGAAGAGGATGTTGAGAGGTGGCTGGCAAAACTCTGCATGGTTGGGGGTAAGCTGCCTGAGATTTTTGCAAATTGCCTGTGGTGATTTCACCTTATTGTTCTGGTTTCAGCATCACAATCCATTCCTTGGAATTTGCCAGCAATTGGTTCTCAAATGAGGCTCACTACCTATCCTCACAGAACACCTCCTCTGTGTATGATTTGAGGAATTGATACTGGGCACAGTTTGACCATGTTTGACACAGCTGCAACAAAATCCCATTGGATGCAGCCTAGTAAGAACTCATACACCCCCATCCTCCATGAAACCCATGTAACCTCCCGTACCTAGTATTCTTTTTCAGCCCTTCAGTGTCAATGATTTGTTTTCCTCTTTGCTGAGGCCTTGAAGCTGCTCTAAGACTTGACCAAATGTGTGGGAATTACATGACCAAAACACACACCCCCCTAGTCCTGTGATGCTCATATCTTCTTATATGACAAGAGTTTGCATTGGTGCTGAGCAATGTGATGGATGACATGATGGGATGTGTCTAGATCTTATCGTGGAGAAGTGTTTCTCCCATGACCAAAATTTTGGGTGCTGATGCATGCCATAAAACAGAGAAGCCTTAATATTGGTCCTCTCATTTCCAGACATGGGATGGGGAAAGATCAGGGCATGTCTGTCCTGAATACCAGTCCTGGACTATGCCTGGCACAGCCTGGTTGGAAGCCAGAGCACAACTGCAATCGAGCACTTGTGAGATGGCGAGTAGGAAACATGTATCTGTTTAATGCTGAGCTTGATGCCAGGCAAGCAATGATTTCCTCATTATAACGTCACATTCCCATCCTCAAGTAACACCTTTCTTTCTTCTTTGCGCTTGCATTAGAATTGTCCAAAAACTGGACAAGAAGTTGACCATTTCCATTTACACAACAATTCATTGCAAGCTTTTGGTACCTGAAGATGATCAGGGGGCTGGAACATCCCCTATGAGGACAGGCTGAGGGAGCTGGGCTTGTTCAGCCTGGAGAAGGCTGCAGGGAGACCTCATTGCAGCCTTCCGGTACTTAAAGGGAGCATATAAACAGGAGGGGAAGTAGTCGTAGGATGAGGGGGAATGGATTGAATCTAGAGGAGGGAAAGTTTAGATTGGATATTGGGGCAAATTCTTCACGGAAAGAGTGGTAGAACGGGCTGCCCAGAGAGGTGGTGGATGCTCCAACCCCAGAGGTGTTCAAGGCCAGGTTAGAGGAAGCCCTGGGCAACCTTGTCTAGTTCCAGGCTTGGCCCTGCCTGTGGCAGGGGTTTGGAACTCGATGATCCTTGGGGTCCCTTTCAACCCAGACCATTCTCTGTTTCTGTGATGTGGCTAAAATCAACAGTATTACCAGCGTGGGGTAATGTAGGTCTGCCTGTCTAGTGAAGATGAGAAGGATGAGCTTCAACACCCGGGACGAGGGCAGGGGCTGGTGAAACCCAGAGAGAACTGCCAGCTTCTGCTGTGGTTACGTTTTGCGGTGGCAGGGACACCACGGAGAAGCGGGTGCGGAGCCGGGAGAGTGGCAGCCAGCAAGGGGTTCAGCGCAAGCCCGGGTCGGAGGAGGACGAGTGACGGGACGGGCAGTTCGCGGGGCAGGGANNGGCAGGGAGGGCGCGGGGGCAGAGGCGGGAGCAGGGCCCAGCCCAACGGGCCCGGGCCCGGCCCCGCGCTCCCGTCGCGCCGCGCTCCGCTCCTCTCCGCCGGCTCCACTGGTTGTGGCCGCCGCCGCCGCCAGGCTTAGTCAGAGGAATGTGGGTGGGACTCCCGCCTACCCTGGCACCTTAAAAACCCGCTCGGACCGACACGCACGCAGTCTCCCGTCCCGGCGGAGCGTCCCCGCCGCTTCCCCAGCCTGCCGCACCCGCGACGCTCGGCCTCGCCGGGTGTCCCCGCCGGCCGGGCAGGATGGTGGTGTGCGGCCTCGCCTGCTGGAGGTGCAGGTGGCTTCTGCCCCTGCTGCTGGGCCTGGCCATTATCATGGGCATCATCGCCCTGGCAGGCAGGGGGTGGCTGGAGTCCGAGTCGGAGCCCTACGTGCATCAAGCGTCTCTCTGGGAAAGCTGTACGCGGGGCCAGGAGGACCTCAACTGGAACTGCGAGTCCCTCATGGACTATGGTAAGCGGGGGGGTGGCCTGCCCTGACCTCCCCTCGGTGGGGACCTGGTTCCTGCCACCAGCAGCACAGGGGCAGTGGCTGGGAAGCGGTGGCTGCTAACGCGTGAGGGGTCTCCCCGCCTCTGCTGCGGAGCAGCTGCTTTCCGGGATGGGGTTTCCATTGCCGAACCAGTGCTAAGGCTGTTTCAGGGCTTAAACCACCAGAGAAGTGCAGGTCCAGACTGCTTCAGAGCGGTCTTGTCTATCAGTACAACACTGAGAAGCCAGAGTGGCTTGTGTTGGGGTTTTTTGCAAGTTATTTTACAACCAAAGAGAACCAACTCACTCTAAGTCCCTTCAGCTCTCCAGTTTGCTTTCTCTCTGTGATCTGCAAGCTGTGGTCTCTCCCAGCAGCCTGGCCCAGCACTGGCCAGTTCCCTTGACTGGTGGCATCACTGGTCAGATGGTGAGCATGGAAACCTGCACACAGGGTGTCCTGTACAGAGCTTCACCTGGATGGTAGACGGATCATAGCAGAACTGCTGCCCCTCAGCCCTCCAGAGGGAGGGAGCACCCTGATTTAAACCTGCCTGGCCAAGGGAACTCAGATCAAACTACTGCTGAAAATGTCCTGATGTGTATTTGCAGACAGAAAAAATGCCGTTTCCTCTGTAATCCTCACTATTGCACTGGGGTCTACACCTGGTGGTAACTGTGCCTCTGTTTAAACTTGTTGAGCAGCTTCTGTATCTGGCATCACCAGCGTTACATTCTTACTGCACACTCCCAATTTCTGGAGTTGTGGGGAACTTACTGGGTTTTTTTTGCTAGAACGCGTGAGTCTGATTACTTTTTATTTTTCCCCTCAAACTAAATATTTATGGACAAATAAGCTGACCCACCTTAAGATCGAGGCCAAGGTTTCTTTGAGGACTGGGAAGCTGGAAGGGTGTGTTTCAGCTGGGAGAGCTGGGGACTGCTGCCCCGCGCAGTTCCCTTGCTGCCCGAGCACAGCAAGTTGACTTCCAGAAGTTTTCCATTGCAACACTCGTGCATAAGCTAAATCTTGAATATATTGTAAGAGTGGTAGCTTCATTTCTTAGCTGGGTGAAGACTGGACACCTTACTGTAGGTGTAAGAAATCTTGCTAGTGTGACAAGAATGCCTCTCTCTCCCATTAGACAGGGAAGAAAAAAAAATATAGTGCAGTGGAGCTGCTGACATGTACAATGCAAGGGGAAAAGTGCTAATACGGTAGAGCTGCTGAAATTTGCTTTCTCCTCTATTGACACTGTTTCTCACATCCCGGAGTGGTGATGGGTGTGTGCTTTGCATCAGTCCTGAGCAACTTTCTGCTGTTTTTTTCTGGTTAACAACCTGTCAAAGAGGAATAGTATCCTTCCCCTCCCTTATTGAAGTCTCAGCTTATTTAAACTAGAATTTAAATCCTTGGCTTATTTAGACCATCTTGATTTTGCCTCTTCTCTGATTTTCATGACATCAATGCCACTGTCTACCCAATATTTGCATCTAGAGACAGGATGTAATGTACAAATTCAGGTTTGATTTATTTTGTTTCCTATTTCTATGTTAATGCAATTATACTCAGAATAGGCGAGTGCATTTACAAAGGAAAAAATGCCTAGCAGGCATTGACAGCACTGCTACAGGAAAATAAAAGTTAATTAATTGAGATGCATAACTTGTGTTTTGCATGCAGTAACTACTATGCACTAGCCATCCTGCACTTCTGATGAAATGAAAACTTCAGAGTGGATCCCCATTAATAGAAAGCTTCCTTAGACAGTTTCTTAATTGAGCTGTGGCATGCTACTGAGAAGAGGAAGAAAGAAGCCTGGCAGTCACTTATATGGGGGGAAAAAAGGGGGGCAGGAACAAACAAACAAAGATTTGCAAATAAGAATGTCTCCTAAATTGCTTGTTAACGCACATATGCAAATACCACGAGAGGGAAGGAATGGAAAGGGAAAAAAGAGTGGGATGTCATTCGGTAGGGAGGCAGGGAAGCATTTTCTTAGACTTCTGTACTAGTTAGTGTCTGGGAAGTACCTGGCTGGCACCAAACTGTGGTAACAAAGCTGCTGCACTGTACCATAGTATGACTCAAGATGACTTAAGTTTGGGCCATTGCAGGCTTAAACTGTTGGCTATGTGTTTGAAGTATATCACTAAACCATCAGATATGACAAGCACTGTTTGCAATGTGGTTGCATGGAGAGAGGGTTCTTACCTTAATAGTGATGAGTAAGTCTAAGAGCAATATTTGTGGGTGGTTGTGTCCTCCTGGATCTGAGCAACCGGCAACTTTTCTTTGAATTACACTGTAAAAGATGGGCGTATAGGTGTGTGGTAAAGGTGATCACATAGAGGTTAACTCTTTCTTGTATTCCTAGCAGCCAGTTGGTATTCATTAAGTACACAACAACCAGCTTAGAAAAAGGGAAACATTCAACTGGATCCTTAGTAAGTTCCAAAGCAAAACCNTGGAACTGTGAAATAGGAGCCCAGCCTTTGTGAGTCATGTTTCACGGCGTCTGTGCCACTGTACCTGCGTCCCTAGAGGCATGGACTTTGATACCACAGTTTATTGGTGAAGCTGAGTGCTGTACTGACTTCCCGAGGTAAATAAAGGAGGAATGTTAGAGATACTCACATCTTTTCAGGATGCCTCTTTTCAAGCATGCTGCTGTCTGATTTACGATTCCCGGATGTATTTGAGACAAACAAATGGTGTTAGCCAAGCACAGGCACTCAGAAAATGCTGACTGAAGAGGTTTAGCAGTTGGAGTCCCTATCCACACCCAGAAAACATTTATGGCAACTCCCCAGTAAAAGATCCTGGCAAGCAAGGGGTTGGTGACCTAGCTGGTGGGCTCTGCTGGCCCCCAGGCAACTTGAGGTCTTAGACCTTGGGAAGTAGAGTTGGGAATATGTAGGGTTGGGCATCTCCTGAACTCCTAGCAGAGCCAAGTGTCTGAAACCAAGTTTGTTTGATTTAATACTTCAGCAGTACAGCAGTAGCTTTTCCTGTATTCTTAAAACCTTATCAGAGCTGTGATTCCCAGTATTAATTCCCAGCCAGCCCTGCTGGCAAGTCTTTGACTCTGGGCTGTCCCATGCTCGTGGTGGTTAAGTACATATCTTCCCTTCACCAGCTGAGCTGTCATGGGAGTTTGCACATTATGCAGGCAAGAAAAATACTACCGACAGCGCTTTCTTGCTCGCACTGTTCTTTCGTCAAACAAAAAGCAGATATTTTGGGGCTCTCTGTGTACTGGGGTCTCAAGGCCAAAGGGGAATTGTTACTGACATTTATATACAGAAACAAATCTCATAACTAGAGTGTAAAAAATGTGCCTCATTATGCATGTTATGGTAAAACTTTCCAAAATGATTCAAACTCGATAACAAACCAGCTTGTTTTTCTCAAGTGAACAGAGATGAGAAAGGCTTGTTACTTCTAATCCTGCAGCAGCTCATCTTCCTCCTAGTCCTTTTATTAATTTATGAAGGGAAATCTAGATTTAATATCCTACCCTGGTGAGCTGCAATCTCCTCCCTGGTGAGGCTGAGACACAGCCGAATAAAATCAGGAAATACACCTAACAGAAGAGGTCAAATGTGCTCTGGCTTCTTTTTATTCTTTTTTAATTTCATCATATTATTAGTGCTCATCACTACCTTTAAGTAATCTTGACCCCTCCCAGGTATTTGCACAATAACTTTTGCAGCTTAGTTCCTTTCCATAGTGATCATTAATCAAGCTACATAATAAAACTCTTAATCCTTCCTAATAATTATAGACCTTCACCCCCCCAAATAATAGGTGGTGGGGTTTTTTTAATGTTCTTTCAACACCAGCTAATTGATAAATACTTTTCTGCTGATTAGACACAAAGAACTCGACTCTTCTTTGAGGCAAAGCCGACTTGGGGAATGCTAATATCTCCAACTGTTCATCTTTTTCTGCTCTCCTATTTGCGCACCCTCAAATTACTGTGGTGTTATCATTTGATTTCATAAACAGACACTATATATATGCCTATTTTTAAATACTCTCTCTGCCAAATGAAGGGACCTGAGAATTTTCTATTTTAATGGAAATTTTACATTTTGGCTAAATGTCTCCGGATTGCAAGGTACTTCTGAGCACAAACCAGCTAGAAGCTGATCTGTCTTTCCCCGAGTATGAGCAGGTCTCTCCAGTTCTCAAGGCAGCAGTGAGCGTAAACCTGCCCCTCTCCCGTCCCTGCAGCCAGGAGCTGCAGGCAGACCTTGCAGACAGAGCCAGAGAGCTGGGTGCCCTTGGGGCCTCCGTCAGCTCTCCGGAGCCTCTGCGAGGAGAAGGAGCCATGACAGCCTGACTCGATGTAGATGAGGGCGTCCCCCACAAACAAACATCAGTTCCAGTCGGGTCTCTGCAGCAGCCCCTCCACTGAAAGCTCTCCCCATTGGTGGGGGTAGCAACAGTCTGTGGGGGAAAGGAGCATGCCAGGGATGCACCCTGCACTTGGTAAGGGTGCAGCCTCCCAGCACAACCTCTTCAATCTGTCCAGAGCAGACAGGGTGAGAGTTGGCCAGCTGTCTGGCCATGCCAGACAGCCTTCCCATCCTTCTCCTTGTCAGGAGAAGGATGGGAAGGCATGTAGTCACCTGCATCAAGCTCTGTCACATGTGAGCACAAAACCCACCGAATTTCACTATGACATTGCCTACTACTGCCCTGCTTCTGAAGACCTGAAACAAAGATGGGCTTGGTATTAATCTTCCTGACAAGACATCTCCTACAGCTATATGTGTTGTCATTTCCATATCACTAGAGACGAGAAAATAAATTGCTGTGAGCAGAGCTGGGGCTACCCTGTATTCAAAAGCTTGTTGTAAAGTAAGCACAGAGGATACGCAAATAGCAGAGAGAGCACTGGGGGCTTTCTGGCTTATGTCTCCTCCGGTCGTGTTCTGTTGCACCAAACCTCAAGGTGACTAACTTGCAGGTGTATTTGAGTTTGTAACCTAAATTTTATCAGGCAGATGCCAGACTTGGCTTCCTACACTGTACCAGTGTATGTAATGCCTCTGAAAAGGAGTGTGCCTGAGAACTTAGTGTTCCTTCTTGTTCCTTTTGTGCTTTTTTTTTTTTTAATAGGGTGAATATCAATACGTAGCATACCTAGGTCTTTTAGTCTGAATCGCTTTTTCTGGGCTGGCTGTGTGTTAAATATCTCTTTATATTAGTTATCCCTAAAGAAATCCTATTGTAGAGATAATATCCTGTGCCTGCTTTAGGTATCTCAAAGAATGTTTTATATGAAAAGATTTTATCAGACCACTGTGACCAAGACCAAGATTTTATCAGACCAGCTGTGATCTCCAGGTGCTTGTTGGATGTCCTCCCTCCCCCTCTCCTCAGCCCACAGCACTCTCTTAGGGAAAAGGCGTGAAACAAGCACAACTAGCTGAAAGAGAACTAATTTGAGGAGTTTTTGCCGTCCTGAGTAGTTCCAAGAAGGGAGCAGGGAAAGAAGCCCCTTTCCTTACCCTTTCTATGCTAGCATGGCTGTCTTCAGATGGCAGCAGTGGTGGCTGGAGGTTTTGGGCCGAGATCTGGCTGATGCTGTATTGCTGTTGGAATAAGGGGGAAAGAAACCGGTTCAGTTTGATCTAATGAAAATAGCTGTAAAACAATGCGTTGCTTTCAGAGAGTAAATTGATGTAGTTGAGGCATCTGAGATAGCTTTACTTCATTCTCTGTCTCAAATTACTAGGTTTTCCCCATTTATGCAACTAGTAGAGCCCATGAGTTAAGGTGGAGGATTTTAACTCTTTTGGATCAGTAAAAGATCCTCTGCCTCACTGTCTTGCCTTAGTTATCGCACAGAAAGAACGGAGGCTGTCTTGAAAGCAGCGTCTCTGGAGTCACTTCAGCGGTGTCGGAACAGGCAGCTCTGATGAAAGAGAGATTTTTTGGAGAATGTTCTGTCCTAGATCTCACCGCCCTCTTTATTCCTGTGTTGGAGGGAGCTCAAAATCTGGCCTTACCTCTGTCTGAAGGTGTGAAAGTAGAGACCCACATTATGCAGACGTGGTAAATGAGCGGTGCTGACAGCTGACTGGAAAACAAAGCGCTAGCTGCCATAGTCTAGCCCATGTGGGCAGGTATCCTGCCTACAGGGCAGGAACACTTTGGCTTGCCTGAACCTCCTGCTTGGTTTTTAAAGAGGACAGGATCTGGACACGACGAGGACCTTTTCACAAGGCCCTGTGTTTCTGGGAAGTTTTCCGGCCTGTGTTGCCCTGGCCCTGGCCTGTGTTGGGTGTGGTCTGGGCGCTGGTGCTGCTGGGGCAAAGCCAATTGCTTCGTGTCTGAGCCTCTCCAGCCTGCAGTTGCTTGATCCTGAGATTCTGCACCACCCTGTCCCTTCAAATGTCAAAATAATGATTCAAAGACAATTTCTCTTTTATCTCAGGTTCTGCTATTTCTCTTCCACTGCTACCTGTAGAAACACCTATTTTTAAGTGTTTTTAAATGCTTTCAGCTGTGAATGGGTATTTCTCTTCAATAGTTTTCTCTTTGCCATTTTTCACTTCAGCTATTCCAAATCTGTTTCTTTTTGGCCATGCTAGTTTCACTCCACATGCATTATTCTTGTCATAAACAAACAGGCGAGCAGCTGGATGTTGACAGCACTATTATTTCCCAGCAGTTATCTCCTGTCATGGTACCCTCTTGTCTGCTCTCATCCTCCCCTGTGCTTGGAAGTGGCTTTGTAAACTTGCATGTTGAGCAGGAACAGTAACAATAAAGGACATTCTCCTTGGTTGTATGTCCTGTCTGCTCAGATGTGGGGTTCTTACAGATGCAGAGTTTGGAGGTGTTGTCTCCATTACCATGCTGCACTATGTCCCGCTTTTCAGCAGGACAAATTAGCAACCAGGGAGTTCAGCACTTCTCCACCAACACTGGTGCCTCTCTGCTCTGCAGCTGTGGGCTTTGGAGGCATCCAGTACTGCTGTGGCATATGCTATCCTCACAGTAAAGGATTTCAACAGAAAAACCCCAATTATAGGAAACCAAAGACCTGCAATGACCTAGAGTTCAGTGCACTGCTGTGTGTAACGTCTGTCTTGTTTTCTCTTCAAGGATGGGGGAGAGCAGCAGCTGCCACATACCTCGTTGGCTTTGTGATCCTAGTCATCTGTTTCGCCCTCGCAGTCATCGCGTTTTCGATTGAGATACTCCGCTTCAACTTTGTGCGAGGAATTGGAGGCTTGCTCTTTGTTGTTGGTAAGGCTGGGCACAAAGACAAGGTTATGTTAGATGTAAAACAGGCATCAGCAGAAAAACATGTTAAATGGAGCCTCCCTCGTGAAATAAGCTGTCTTTGGTATATGACTCATTTTCATAGGAAACAAGGGAAGGTTGATTTATGCTCTGAGTTGATAATTGTTAGGGACACTCCAGTGCCCCTCATCAGTTAGCACCTTCCCAAAAGCAGTATACAGGGGCAACCAACACCTCTGACCTTAGCATGTCACATGCTAAGAGTCAGGTGCTGAGAGCCTGGGGTGCTCCCCACCTTCCTGCTGGGAGGAGGAGCGACAGGGCTGTGGTGCAAGTAGGAGGCAACTGTCTCCACAGGAATCAGGGTGCCTGGCTGCCAGAGAGGGCTGGTCACAGCATGCCCACATGTACCTTAGCAACCTGGCAGTGCCAGCCATAGCTGCCACAGTCAGATAGGCACTGGGATCTGTTTGGGCCAGGAGTCATGTACCTTTCTGTGAGAATGCAGATTCCATTGCAGGACTGGATCCTTACAGATCTTAAAAGAACATGAAGGTATCTCCAGGTACCTTTTTGTAGTGGGAAATGTAATGCATTCATTGTCATTGACTCCTGCTTTTCTTTTTTTTTTTTTCCTTTCTTTGTCTCTCCAGCTGCATTCCAAATCATAGGCTTGGTCATCTACCCAGTGAAATTTGCAGAAGAAATTCCATTGACGGGAGATAACATGTTCAGTTGGGCCTATGGCTTCGGTTGGGCCAGCACTGTTGTTGTAATAGGCTGTGCTTTCTTCTTCTGCTGCCTCCCCAACTGGGAAGATGAAGTCCTGGGAAACATCAAGCCTACCTATTACTACTCCTCTCCAGAGAGAGCACCATACTTAAATTGAAAGAGTAAATCTGAGCACAACTGTCAAAACAACAGAGGAGCATCTCTCATGTAAATTTGGTACAATTACAGGAGACTGCAAAAAAACACCTTATTTCTTTCTAGCCCTGACAACAAATTAGTAAAAACATTGGCATCCTTAAGCAAATGGCTTTTGCCTAAAGTATTATTTACGTATTCTCACGCCGATTCTGTTTGGGTGGTTTACTAGCTCCTTCCCCTCCCAACTAATCGAGTCATCCTTATTTTATTCAAACATTTGCTTATGAATAAAGATGTAGTTTTTCGAGTGTAGGAAGGAAGAGAGATTTTAAAAAACCCATTAGAGGAAACTGCAAGTTATTTTATTTTCACCTCTGACAAAATTGCCTCAAATGGAAATAGAAAAAAGCCAGCCTTGCAAAGGATGCTTTTTCTTCCACCAAAGTCAGTCCCAAGGAAGGAACTTCCCCGAGGCTATCACAGTCACCTGCTACCTAAGAATCTCTTCTCATTCCTGTTACTGGACTATTGTTGACAGTCAGCTATTTGACTTGAGGGGAAAATAAAATTTATTTTCCACCAATTGGTGCTATTGAACAGAGATCTCTAAAGCGTGAAGCTGGTGTATCAGTGGGTAATGGAACACTTCACTGATGTTTCTGTGGCCATGACAGGACTTGTGATGGAGCCATGTATAATTTAATATGCATTGTCAGAGAGAATCAGTAAGTCTTCAGATGTTAAACTACATACTCTTCTATGTGATATTTGAGGGAAGCTGTTTCACAAAATGCCTTTGAGTACAAACATGCACTGTTCTTTATGTCTACCTTTGTCAAACTTCAGTGCTTTAATTATCAGCTGTGCCTTGGAGAGAAATCTTAGTGGGAGGTGGTGAAAAACCTCTGAAAGTTTCTAAAGCACACTGTAGGTACTCCAGAGTTTAGAAGACTTGGGGATGCTTTGTGAGTCACTAGGATAACAGGTAAAAATAGAAAAGCAGTTCAGTGAGGAATTTACTTATGCAAACTATGTACAGACACCCGTCTCGGGGAATAATCTGTCTGGCTCCCAGCTTGTGTTTCTGGAGCCAGCGATTCCAAATAAGCATTGCAGCAAGGCATAGCCGTGTCTGTGTTGGTCATGGATCTGCAGCAGCTTACAGCAGATTTAATTGTAGTTTATAATCTTTGTCAGAGCTTTCTTAAGACGGGGAAAAAGGAGGACGAAGAGGCCCGTTTGTGGAGTTCCTCTTCCAGCTAGGGAGGAAGCAGGTCTAGCAGAGACTGATTTCTGAGGTGGGTACAGGCAGGGTGGAAAGCAAATGCTGCATGTTACTCCGTGTAATGAGCAGCTGGGGACTTAGTTCTTACTATTGTGAACACAGTACTTAGGAGAGGGTAACTCTGAGGGTATGTGTATTCACACGTGTACAAAATGGAACTTGTAAAGCATTAACCAGCATACTGTAAAGCCAAAGTCATTTAGAACTAAGCTTTTTCAATACCTGGTATTTCTTGTATTATATGTTGTACAGCTTTCTGTTTTGTCACGCCTTTTTTAAATTGGTAATTCTGTGTATTGCCTATAATACTGTTTTGGAAAGGCCAGGTGACTTCTGAAGGCCCTTCCAGCCTTTCATATTTTTAACTTTACAGAGTTTAAACATCTGCAGACTTCAGAACTGTGTTACAACCTCAGTCATGGTGTATACAATCAACTGTATTTGTGATTCTTGCTGAAGAAGAGAGTCTTGTGACAAATGTGTCGGGTTTGGTGGGGCTTTTTTCCTTTTCTGTACAATACTGGTTGGTGGGGAATACTGTGTAGACTTCTCTGCACCATGAGTAATGTTAGGGCCTAACTTTCTAGAAAATTCAAAATCATAGCAGAGAATACCAAGTCTGTAAAATCCTTGCACAGGTAAAGCTGGGAAGGTGAAAAGATGTAGGAAAATGGACAGCCTTCCTAACGAGAGGGAGGATGGTATAGTAATAGGGTTTAGCATAACCTAAGTCTTTTGTATGTTTTTTTAATAAGCATTGTCGTAACTTGTCAAAAAATCAAAAATGTAAAATAAGCTTGGCTCTGACTATACTGGGAGGGGTGGAAGCATAACCAACATGTTACACAATTAAGATGTTCTGGAGAAAGCTAATGCAAATAGTCGGTAATTACTCTCAACTGATACTAATGTATGTGGCAGTCCTTTCAAATGTGGTGGCTTAATTAAAATTGTTTTAACTGATGGTTGTAGAAGCATGGTGTTGTTTGTGGTTGACAGCTTCCTTTCATAAACTCAAACAAATTGCCATTCTTTACTTCTTTTAACGTGAGTATCAGCATCCATGGATTGTCAGGCCAGTAGAATTGTGTTAAAGGCCTCATATGTCCAGGAGGCGACACCTTCATTTTCTGGTCAAATTGAGCTCAGGTACACCCTGCAAAACATAGCTGTGGGCTTTTGTCAGAAGTGCCTGGCATGGAAAACTTTGCTATGAAAAAGCCTCTTAAATTCACCACAACTTAAACACTTTAAGAACGTTATGGTCTACAAGAGATCTCAGATGTGGGTGGTCTGTTCCTTTTTTTTATCGAAACAATTTGAAATATCTTTCATGTACTGATCAAGAACTTCATGGAGAAAAAGATGTTACCTGCTATTTCCAGTGGAAGACTGCATTTCTCCGTGGTGAGAAACCTTGGCGTTTCTCCCTCTGTGTTTTTACAGAGCAAATCTTTCAGCCACTGCTGTCTCAAACCAGCCTGCGGCTTCTGAATTCTGGAAAGACGGTTTCACCATTCTCCTGATGTTTTTTAGCTATTCCCACACAGTTAGCACCCTGGATTCTGGTGGCTTACGTGGGTTTCTTTTGTATTTTGGTCCTGTTCCCCCACCCCCACCTTAATTGCCTTAAGTTTAAGTATAAAATTATGGAAGATTTTTTTTGTTCCTTTTAGATTTTCATAAATGCTTTGAAGGGTTTGTATAATGCAATTTTTTTTAATATTGAGAACACCTGTATGTATACACCTGTTTACCTACCAGCTCTATTCAGCTGCAGCCTAATCCTGTGCTCACCCAAATCCCCTGAAAAAGTCTTGTGAGGTTGAGGTTATAGAATCATAGAATGTTTCATACTGGAAGAGACCTTAAAGATCATCTAGTTCCAACCCCTCTGCCATAGGCAGACACACTTCTTGCTAGACCAGGCTGCTCAAGACCCTGTCCAACCTGCCCTTGAACACCTCCAAGGAGGTGGCAGCCACCACTTCCCTGGGCAGCCTGTGCCAGGGCCTCACCACCCTCATAGTGACGAACTTCTTCCCCACATCGAATCTCAATCTACCCCCTTCCAACTTAAAATCATTCCCTCCTCATCCTATCACTACACACCCCTCTAAAAAAGTCCCTCCCCAGCTTTCTTATAGGCCCCTTCAGGTACTGGAAGGCCCCTATAAGATAGGAATGCTCCCCTCAGAGCATTCTCTTCTCCAGGCTGAACACCAACCCTCTCAGTCTGTCTTCATAGGAGAGATGTTCTAGCCCTCTAATCATCTTTGTGGCCCTCCTCTGGACATGTTCCAACAGTTCCATGTCCTTCCTATGTTGAGGACTCCAGGGTTCCTCCTTCTGACCCAGCCCCAGGGAGGAGAGGGCGGTTCAGGAGAATCCCAGCACACTGCTCTCATCTCAGGGAGAGTTATGAGCAATCAAAAATTACTATGGCTTGGTCAGTGCTAGAGAACGCTGTGTGACCTGAATGGGATGATTAATGATTAAATCTCATGGATATGGGAAATGGCTGCCACACCCCACTGGGATTTTGTATTTTTAGTTGACAAGTGACTCATTTTTTATACCATTCCTTGAGAAGGTAGAATTCTTGGGAAGTATTCACTTGACTTTTACATCCAGCAGTGATGACTTTTAGACTTAGAATATATACGTAAATCAAGACAGAGTAGTAACAAGTCATTCAAGGTAATTTATCTTTAGGGGGAGGGAGGGGTTTTTTAGTGATAAAACCAACATAGTAGAAGGAAAAAAAAAGAGTTGCCGAGATCATTGAGCACTTATTAATGATGACTCAAGCACATACATCAATGGAAACCAAAATGCTTTATAGTCAAGAGAGATGAGTTATTGGTCCCACAACACAGAGCTGTTGAGGTTGCCATCAGTATTTAACAGGCCCCTCGAAAAAGAGATGCTAATAGGTGCAGCTTCACAGATTTTAAAACAAACTAGGGAGATGATACAATCAGAATAAAGCATGGTATGTTTGCCAAAGGTAAGGACACTGAGTTTCTGAATGTGATTCCTGCAACAAGTAGTAGTAGCGCTGAGTCTGCACCCCTGAGATACATCAGCATTACAGCGCAGGTGCTGCAGGTTATCTGTGTAGGATCCACTGACCAAGAATGTGCTGTTTTACTGTGCCTATGCAGCGAATCTGTAAGACAGAACTGATGGATCCACAACTGATGCCTGTGCTGGTGTAATAAACAGCCTTTTGTCGAGCCTTTCCTGGCTTCAAAGGTGTGGGCCAAGCTAGTCCAGCCATGGAGCTCGACTTCCAGAAATTCCAGGCAAAAAGTCAATGTCCTCAAATTTTGCCTCTATGAAATTATTATTGTCAGAATAATCCAAAAGGGTTTTTAAGTATGATTTTTTGAATACCTAGATCTTATAAGCTGAATTTATCAAAAAAGAGTGTAGTGGAAAATATGCAGGAATACCTAGAGCTTTATGATGCAAATACTGTAGCTATAAATAAATAATGTATGATAAGAAATATGCATTGTGTAATGTAAATTATACTTATTAGTTTCCATGAATTATATTCCTCATTAATCCACCCTCATCCAATTTCTTTGCAGGATTGGATAATATTTACTAGAAGAATTGTTATGACTCTTATTTTTCATTTGTTTATGGGACTGTTGGCAACACATACTGTCTTCCACAGGGATCTTTGTGAATATGGAAATATTTTATAAGTATTAAAAATTGCTAAGTGTCAACGGGGCAAATCAGAAGTCAGTGTTTGAGAGGGCCCAGAAAGGTTCAGGGTGAAACTGAGCCTAAAATCCAACTCACTCTTGTCCTCCGCTGTGCTGCCCTGGGAAAGGATGATCAGGTAAAGTATGTTCATTGACTGTCCTGGCCTTGAGGTTTCTAACTGGGGCAGGAGCTGACTTGCAGCCATTAGGACCCCTTTCAGAAGACAGCTTATTTTTAACCTCTCCTTGTGCTAGCAGTCCCATGGAACAAGAATTAAGCAGAACTCACAGTGAAAAAAATAATTTAGATGAGTCACAATACTTGAAAATTAATTTCTGTTCTGAACTGCAATAGAAAGACAAAACAACTTGCAAAACACAGTTTGGGAAAACCACAGCTGGCATTTTGTATCAAGGCAATAGGAAAAGTTCAAAATGCTGGGGTTTTAATATTTATTTATTTATATTTATATATAAAGAACCTATCACTGTGTTGATAAACATTCTTTGGAGCCACTCTGATGGCAGAGGCAAGAACAGGACTCAGCCTGTTAGTCCAGTTAGTTAGGAGACTGCCATTTTCATTTCAGGTCATTTCCCAACTCAATTCCATATCAAACATTGAAAACTGAAGCAGTAATTTCCATGTAAGATTTTTGTTTCAGCTAAACCTTACATTTGGCTGGAGAATGAAAAGTGAAAATTCAGCCGAAACTCCTAAAGGTATGCTTGGTATGCATGTCTTATCTGTAAATCTCAAAGTGCTTAAAGAAGTAGCTGGTGCTGTTTTCAACTGATCCACAAGGCCAGTAAATGGAAGTGATTTCTTTCACACAGAAATGTAAGCAGCAGAAGTTTGGAACCTGGGTGTTACCAATGTAAGACAGATTATATTTGCCTCCTAAGTCAGATGAGTTGAATGTTTAAAGAAGAGCTACTGATACGATCCATTACAGTGGGAGAACTAGTTGGTTAGCCCAGCTAGGCCACAGGGAAGATGTGGGGCACAAATCAAGTAGCTTGTGTAAATTATCCTGTATGTAGAACGGGGCTGCACTGTGCCACTCTCATGTCTTGCACACAATTTCATAGAAACCCTGTATGCAGCATGCCATGTGTATGCCCATCAGAGAGCTTGCACCCCCAACAGCCACCCAAGGAAGATGCAGACCCCAGGAATGGCTACAAATGGCCAGAAGCCATCTTATCTGGTAGCAGTGTGGTGGAGCTACAGGACACCCTTGATGTCAGCTGTTTGTCTGGGGGGGTAAGGCTGAACTCATCAAACTGGACAAAGGAATAACTGGGGGCTAAACCTTTTTCCAGTATAGAGCCCACCCTGAAGAAACGGTTCTGTAGCAAAAACCTAGCTGGATGTGCAATCTGAGCTGAGGCAATCAGAGACTGTTGTGCTTTCTGAACACAGCCTTGAATTGGGCACAGAGCAGCAATCCTGGACGCATCCTCGTGTTTGCGACTTGACTGTTCAAACCTGCTCCTGTGATAACTTGGTTTTACACAGGTAGCCCCTCAAGGAAAGGAAGAATGCACTTTTTAAGCCCATTTGTCTCAGCAAGGCAGGCCTGCTTTCCCGATACAACCCGGAGGTTGTATCAGTACAAATTATTGAATGTGACGATTGCTTATAGTTTCAAGTTACTTAAGGATGACAAAGATGGGCAAGATGCTGAAACACCTGCGATGACTTAGCACTACGCATCTTTCACAGCGTGATAATGTGGTCTGTGGTATCATCTCACAGATGCTAACATTTGTGACAATCTGCATTTGTCTACAGATGAGTTATAACAAAAACTGGTGACAAATCTTTCAATTGCAGATGCCAACCTGAAACCTGCATGAGCAAGGGAAGCAGGGAAGAGGATTTTATTCATCAACACACACTGGCTGTCACATACCTGACAACAGTGCTTGGCTTCATACATTTCAGCTACAAGGCTGCTTTAACCTGATTTGGCTATTTTCTCAAGCAGGTAGAGTTTTTAGGAAACTGCAAAACCGTTCTTGAAGGACTGAAACTTGGCATAGAGATGGGACATAGGCAGCTGAGTTGGGGCTCGGCTACAGTTTACTGCCACATTCCTGGGTTTTTCTGAAGCCATCTTTTAAAAACAATTCAATATCCAAATCCAAATCTGTGTTCTCTCAGTCTCTTGGAATTTGCTGTGCTAATTTGTACCTCAGCTGTGACAACACAAAGAACCCATGTAAACAGACCCGGACAGTTTGTATTTACCAGCATATTGCACTAAGTGTAAGCTTCAAACAATATTTGGTTTAATGTGTTGGGTTTTTTTTAAATCATGCATTAGAAAGTATCTTTATTTCAGTGTTACAGAACTGGTAAAGACATTTTACAAGCTATATTCAGGTTAACAATACCTGAATTTGTGGATAGTACAAATGTGGACTACAAGGGAAGATATACAATGTTTTAAAGAAATGCTAGTACACTGAAGTGTCCTTTACAAAATATACCTGAGGTTATCCCATATTTACAACCCAAAACAGCAGCTGAGGTGTCCTCACAGTTGGCTTTTGCCTTACATGAGATTCAAATTCAAAGACCAGATCTGTAAAAATGTCTCCTGCTCTTCCAGAGGCTCATTGGACAGCCCTGATGGATCTCACAACCACAAGGATATTGGGCTGTGTCCATACCACGGTGGGGGACCACTGGTAGGATGCCTCACATAGTCAGAATTGCAGTGGCTGGAGAATGAGAGGCAAAGCAGCCACACCACTTCTAATCTACACCGGGGTAATAAGCTATCTCTGATAAGAGATACCGCACAGTCCCACATTAACCCATTCAGATTGCTTTTGAAATGGAGCTCCTACCTCTTCATGGTGCTGCAGCTCACTGCTGCGGGTGCTCCACTGTGTGTCTGTGCAGCGCCTCTTCATGCACTCCCCTGTACAGTGTATAGATTCAACATACATTATTAATTTATTGCATTTAGTCCATTATTGATTTATGAGTATTAGTTCAGCAAAACGCTGTGGAGTTTGCAGTTCAATATGGATGTCACAATTCATGGTGAAAGCAGAGATACAGTGGTATCTCTCTGTGAGTAAACAAGTACTTGGATGCAGACCCCTCTACAAAACCCACCATGGGAGCAGCAGATGCTTTTAATTCTCTGTGCTCGACCACTTTTCACAGGAAACAGCTCCCATCTGCAAAGAGTGCAGCTTCTCCAGATGTAAACATGCCTACCGAAATGCCAGATGACAGCACGTGTAGCTCAAAAGGAGAGCACAAGTGTGGCTGCTTCACTTCTGAGCTGACAAAGAGGAAACCCTGCCCACCCTCGGCTGGGTGGCGTCTCCAAGCACAACGAGATTGTGGTTCATCTCGACTGTTGCTCTCACCGCACACGGCGGGCAGGCTCTGGCAGGCCCCATGCAGCACATGTACAGCCAGAGCCAGGTACTGTTCCTAAGGCCCAGCCAAATCAGAGCTCAGTGTTTGCTCTACCACTATGGCTGTAACCAGGCTATACTGTATTTTTAATGGTTAAACTTGTCTGATTTCCCCTGCAGCCATGCCCCAAAAGGGGGAGGGAGGTCAATCACATGCTCTTTATTGCCTCAGCTTTACAGTAGCTAGAGGAATTTCTTTTCTGGTTTGGGTTTGTTTTGTTGTTTGGGGTTTTTTTTTAATGGTAAAATGGAGTCCAAAAGAAGCAGCTTTCACCCTCTGGGTGGCAAGTTCCAGAAGCAACCACTCTCTAACGCAAATAGTTTCCTGGCTTGTCTCCTGTACCTGGCCTGCCATAATGCAAATTCCTTGGAAGACAGAAAGATGTAAACACAGCTGTGAGATGCTGGTGGGAAGAGGCAGGAAGGAAAGCGTTAAATGCCGAGGCTCGACAGCTCAGTCAGCAGGGCAGAGAGGATCCCACAGACAAACCCAGCCTGGAAGCTCTTCTCCAGCTCAACTGGTTGTTGCTCAGCGGCAGCTCTTACTCATCTGAATCTAGGTGGAGCTCCCTCCCTCCCTCTCTGCTGTCTCCCTCCTGATTAAAAAGCTTTTCTCAAACATCTGCACACACACTTGCAGGTACGGCCGCTCGCTTTCCAGGAGCTGTGCAGAAGCACCCCTTGCCTTGACTTGTCAAATCCCCGGCAGAGACGGCCAACCTCATCCCACCAGCCTCCCCCTGCCCCAGAAGATGGTGAAGTACGGCCTCGACTACACACGGTGCAGATGGATCCTACCCCTGCTCTTGGGCATAGGTGTCATCTTTGGTATCATTGCGCTGGCGGGCAGGGGCTGGCTGGAGTCGCAGACCTTGCCCTATGTGCATCGAGCATCGTTATGGGAGAGCTGCAGGAGGCCTGAGCAGGGTGGGGACTGGACCTGCGAGTCCCTCATGGGTTACGGTAAGTGCCTGCAAGGGTGGTGGGGAGCAGCCTCTGAAGCAGTGGGTCACATCTCCAAGCTCACTTTCCCTCAGCTCTCCTACCCGTATCACCTAATAACTGGTGTGTACGTATGAAGTTATGGGCAATGGGGACTGCCACTGAAATACTTCATGGCTTTTGACTGATGGGATGAAGATGGAGAATGCCCTCACTCCTGTGCAGGAAGAAACACAGTTGCTTTAGATGGCGGGTTGTGTAGTACAAAATATGTGGTAATGTGCCAGTGCAGAAAATATAACAGCATTTAATGTTTTCTTCCTCTCTTTGAAGAAGCTCATAACCTCTCACTAATCACTGCTTTCCAAAACTCAACAGCTACTGTTGGTCAAAAATCCAGACAGCAAGCTGTGTGGGTAAGCCTGGCCCTAGTGTGGTAAGTCAGTCCTGAGTGCCAGCAAGAAGTGAGGAGGTAAAAATGTCAGACGGTAGGAGGATATTCCCAGGGAGTGTCAGGCTGCAGAATGCTGCCCTGAAACTGCTCTGGTAGGTGGGTCGTATGAAACAATCTCCTTGTGATTATGAAAGAAAGCTTTAAAAGTTGAAAGGATTTCTTGTTTGTACTGAGTTTTCGTTAAGTATGCTATTGAACATGTTGACTCAGGCACAATCTTTAGCCAGAAAAGACATAAGCCACTGAGTTTAAACTACTGGGAGAATAGGCCAAGAGAAGGTTCGTGCTAGATGTGCCCTGCTTCTTCAGGTTTGCTTTTCTTTTTCTTCCCCCTCCCCCCACTCCCGAATATCTGCTATCAGTCACAGTCTGATGATACAGGTTATTGTGAGTGATGGGCTGTTAGCCTGAGCCAGTAGGAAAGTTCAAGTATTCTGACAATTTATGCAAATTAAAATTAAAAAGGAGAATGTTTTCTCTAAGGCTCAGAATCTCATCTGCTCTTGTTGAAAATGGGCATAAAAACACATGCAGAGACAGTCTCAGGGATCACTTACTACTGCTTTTCAAAACTTCTCATGAAAGTTTATCATCCACTGTCAAACTTTACCTTCCAATTAGAATTCAGCTATAAAGAGTTAATTGTAGCAGGCCCTCCTGCATGTGGGGTGCCTGGACAAGGCTGTCTCCATTCAGCATGGCGCCCAGTCCTGCCCTCAGAGCTTGGCGGCAGCGGGGTGTCAGGCCATTGTGCTGCCTCTGGCACATAGCACTGGAGAGCAGGAGAGAGACAATGAAGTTTAGCAAAGGGCTTCTCAGTCCTGAGTTGTCAGGAAAATCGAGCCCTCCTCCTGACCCCCAGGTGAGGCACGATCTGTGCCGTGAATGCCAGCTATAACTGGGCAGAAAATATGTAGAAGTTTCTCTTTGCTTCTCTTAAGAGAAGTTTCACTTTGCTTCCAGGTCCTACAGGGTTGTTTGTTTGGCATTTCACTTCCTCCCTTATCCTGCCTCACTGTGAGACGTTCTGCATTTGTAGGCAGCTTCCCACTGAACAGCATCTACAGACAAACAGATCTACAGATTATCCTATCCTCTCATTAAACTTCACCCAAAAGACCAGACCACAAGACAACTTCTCTCTTGTGAGCATCCAGGTCTTATGTTGATCATAATTCTACCTGTGCCACTGCTGAAACAGGTTTTTAATAATTCCAGGTTTACATTTATCCACATAGCTGTAGAAAGGTCATAGAAAACAAACTTTCAGCATCATGTTCTGTGGGATGTTTAACTCTGTCTCGTGCCAAGCTAAACACAGTGCTCAAAAACAAAGTGTAATTACACGCCTGCCTGAGCACAGAGACAAGAGATGTGATGTAAACCGAAAGGACAACAGTGTTTTACATTTTTCCTGAGATGAACTCTTTCTTTCCCCATCCCTTTCCCACAGCTTCCATCTCCTTTCCTGTGGGTTTTACTTTCTAACCTGCTGCAGGCTGGGTAGGTTCTGAAATTTGGTCCTCCCAAGGGGATGGTTTTATGGACATGCGTGGTACACATGTGTACCCCAGCAGCTGCCAGCAAATATTTTCAATGTGACTTAACAGTGTAGCTATCTTAATCCACTACTGACATCTTCACCTATCATAATTAGATATAATTGTAACTTTCTTGCTAGTTGTTCAATACAATGTGCAAATTCCAACCAAATTCTTCACCCCCAATGTTTGCATTTACCCTTGAACCTCTGCGGTTTGGCTTAACATAGGTATATGCGCAGACAAGACAAAAAACCAGGATCACTGAGGTCAGTCAGTTTGGAAGGAAAGGAGGTTGAACAATTCATTGGTTGCCCCAGTAGAGTTTGGGGTCTCTGAACAGTTGCTTAAGCTGACAAAATTCAAAACCTCACCAGGAAGACAAGATGCCTGTACAATTTTTAAAAAATTATATATTTTAAAATTTCTTTTTTGAAATCTGAGAGAATAAGTCCACCAGTGCATCAGTGCAATTATCTTCTGTGAAAGCATCAACACATTCTAGGTCTTCTGCAAAGTTTCTGAACTCTGTTAAAAGGGGAAATATGAAGATTTTATGCACTATTATCTTCTCTAAGAGTTCAGATCTGCTTTAACTGTATGAGTCTCATCCAGACTTTATCAGAATTCTTTTGCTTTTAGCTCAAATAGAGTTTATTATCTCATGCATCATGACACTTACTAGAAATAAATGGCATTTAGGATGAGGGATTGAGAGATGCAAACTCTAGCTTTGAAATGGGCTGGAATAAATAAAAGTCTCAAGCTTGTAACGTGCTTGAACATTTACAAAGACAGTGACAAAGATTTTTTTTTGGGTGTATAATGATCACAGAATGTATCTGGCTGGGACATGGCCAAGCTTGCAAAGAAAATGCAGAGGTTGAATCCCTTCATGAAGCTAGCACAACACTCCTTTGTTTTTCTCAATTTTTGGCTATATAACCTCTCTTGAACAAGGTGAGTCTCAGGGACCTGAAACACTTTTTCATGTGTAATTTATACCACTGCAGGCTTTGGAGATTTTTCAAACGTGTCAGTTTCGTTGGGGGAAAATAACTGATTTTATTTTATTAGTCCCAATCTGATGCACAATAAGATCAAAAAGTTGTGACTACACTTGTCCCACCTTCTGTTCCACCCAGCCCTGCAGCTCTTGCATGTGCACATACTGCCATCAGAATAACTGCAAGCATAAAGCTCTACATATAGGCTGAAGTGGTTGGCTCATTTGTGTGGTTCAAACAGAGAACTTGGGGGAAAAAAATCAGGGAAAGACATTTCCACGTGACAAGTGTAATACAGGCCTTTGGTTATTTTCACATCATAGTATTCAATTACAGCCTTTTCCTAGGATGTGTGGAGGGTTTAGTGGCTATGGAGAGATGAATTATGTTGTCATCTGGAAAGGACACCTTCCTGCATCTTGCCTTCCAGGCAGATGATGGGTAACTATGTGCTAGCTCATTCCAGTTTTATTTTGGTCCATGAATATTAATGCAATACTACAAGATAGGACAGCTAGTAGGGTATGATTGTAATGAATAAAAATTGCTTCAAGTATGACAGCAGATGAGTATGCCTGCAGGATAAGTGGAAGAAGGGAATGCTCCAAAAGGTAATATATCCTCATAGGAACCCCACTGCTGAGTAGATCTTCTTCCCTATATCAGGGACTTAATTTGCCTATATCAGGCTTTCGGTTCTGGGAAATGTTTCACTATGATTTATTTTTTTGAGGAATAGCAAAAAATGGAAATCACTTGCTAAAAACCCCTGCTGATTGTACAACAACGAGGTACATGGTGTGATCCAGATCAACCTCCAAGAAGTAAAGAACCTCACTTGGTACTACACCTACCACTAGCCTCACACTCCCGGCCCCACAGCTCTTCCTCTGGAAACCTAATTTATCCAGCAGACCAGTGACTCATCACACCTGGGGCACAGGACAGACCAGACACCAAGTTTCCCCACTGCCTACCTGAAACTGTTTTGCCTTCCCCCATGTACCCATCACGTTTGACAGCCAGCACCAATCCCAGGTGTGGGGAAGCCCTCACTTGTCTCTAGACAAAGCAAGTGGCCTGAGCAGCATGCCACAGGGATATTTCCAGAGGGATTGGCTGGTAGACGTCCACTCTCTCTTAGCAGGGTCTGGGAGGAGAAGCAGGCTGTTCCTTTGGTGTCTCAGGGTGCCTGCATGTGGAAATAGAAGTGAAGCAAAGAACTAACTGCTTTTGAAGCAGGGAGTAGCTCAAGTCACAGGGCCTAGCTCAAGTCACAGGGTCTTTGTGGCAGATTTTCCCTGAGGTTCGAAGTTCTGTATCTAAAGGTTTACAGAAGTTGGTAAAATTCAAGTAGCTTTGGGAAAGTGTCCTTTCAGCTGGATGTAAAGGCTGGGGAGGTCTCCAACCAGTCCAAGGAAGCCTGTGGAGGCCCCAGGCTTCTCTAAAGCCTGTAATACTGCACAGAGCTCTGAGCTCTGTGCAGTATTACAGGACAAACTTTGACCCCTTGGACTCAGGGTGAACTAAAAACTTCTTACTGTCCCTACTGCACCATAGTGTGAAACAGTTACATGTATATTCCATGATTTCCAGTAGTTGTATTGACAGTGTATAGAGAGGCACACCATTTCCTAAGTCATCAGTGTCCTAAAAGTGTAGTATTACCTGGGAGTAACCAGTGGGAAATAAGATTACAAGATTAGTTACTTCATAGCATATTTAATCATTATTCAAAACTTAGGATGGTAGAAAATACAGGCTTAATTAAACATAAATAGTAATGATAATGTCACTCAACAGTATATTTAGAGAACTCTTGGTGCAAGAAAGAAAGCACAAATTTGGTTCTTCCCCAGCCTGTAGGAGACATTCTGATGTTACTGAAGATGCATAGAAGAAGGGAATCAAGAGCAGAGTGTTTAATTACCATGGCAATTTTCATTCCTCTTCTGCAATTGCTAACTTGCTTTCACTTGTAATTTTAGGGTTTATCCTTTATATGTTTAGTGGCAGATTCATTTAATCAGACTCTTCTCAAAATAATAGTTAAGCTCTTCAGCAATTAACTCCACAGTGAGCAATTGCAGATGGCATCCCACTGTTTATTATCCAACATCCCTTGAATAATTACCGTTAAATTGGGCGGAAAAAATAGCAATCGTGCGGAGGGTTCTCATCTCCCCATCAGGAGATAAGATCTGCTAGCGTTTAGGACTCTGTGAAGATCCTCAGTGCTTTGCATCATCAGGACCTCAAGTCCTTGAGACAATACTCTTCCCTCGCAAGCAGGCATCTCTGCTGAAACTGTATGGAAACTTGTGGCTAAACTCTCATTTCTCTTCACCTCATCTCTTCCTTCAGCTTGCTGAAGTAATCTGATACAGCAGGGCTGTAACAGCCTCTCCAACAGAGTCTGAGTGGTGACAAGGGCTGCAAGATGGATTTTGAATTCCAGTGCAGGGTTAGACAGTGAGATTACTGATGCAGGAAAGCAGTTACGCAGGAAAAGAAACAAAACTCTCAAACCATGTGTTGCTTCTTTTTTAAAAATAAATTCCATATCACTCCTGACTGACAGCTTGTATTGTTGTGAGCAACCTTGAACAAATTGAGTCAGGGAGTATTCTGATGTCATGTTTCTTCTTTGTTGAGCATCATTAGATGATTTGTCATCGGTCAAAAGTTCTCTGGAACTTGAGTTGGTTTTGGAGTGGTGATGTTAGGCTGTGTCCCAGAGGTTTCTGGCTTCCTTCTACTGGTACTAAATAACACTTCAGATCACATGCAGCCCTGCTGAAGTATTCATCTGCAACTGAAGACATCCAATGTCACCTATTATGTTGAATACTCACTGTGTGCTCAAACCAGGCCCCAAACATAGGCAACCTCTGCGCAGTTCATTAACAGCCCCACTAGCAATACAGCAGGAAGTGGTGAAGGCTTTTAAAAGCTGCTTCATTCACAAGAAGAGTAAATAGAGCTTCTGAAGGGTTTTGTGAACACAAAGTATCATTTCTGCTTATATGTTGGTCAGTCAGCATTTTTTTTTTTTTGGTGCAAATGGTAGAATTTTGCTTCTAATGGGGAATTACATCTGGATACACAGCTGTTCTCTGACAGAAAGAAACAAACTCCCTAGAGCGAAAGGCAACTTGCAGCCAGGTTTCAGAACAGAGTTTTCTCACAGCATGAAAACTGAGGAACAAGAGTGAGAACAATACTTGGTGCATATGGAAATGAGATGTAAATTTAGTGTTCTTCAGCCTCAGGTGATGCTAGGAAAATAAAATTTTAAAGAGCTTTTTGGAAAGCTTCCACTCTGGCGTTTTGAGTAAAAGTCCTAGCTCATAGCCTGTGTTATCATGGATGTTTAATTCATGTTAATTATTTAACCCACCTTTAATTCATTGGTAGCTAGGGAGCAGGTACATCTTACTATTCTGATTAACCTAGCTTATGTATATGTACTGATTAATCAATACCTTACCTGTTTTGTTTACCTCAGCCTCCCAATCCCCATATGCATATCCAAGAGTAAGCAACACTGCTTTATTTTAAATTAATAGGAAAATAAAGGAGGAAAAATTGTTACAGCACAAAAGTATGTAAAACTGTGCTTTAATCCCGACATGTTCTCAACATATGCAACTGTTTCTGAAGATAATGTGAGATAGGGGTACTCCCTCCCTGACTCTCTCATGAGCAAACCTTTAATTCTAAGGCTTTGTGTGCACAATATTTTAATAGCTAACTTACACCCTTGGTGCTCCCTTTGATGATGGCTCTACACCCTCTGCCACTTCAGCTTCCCTAGTGCTAAGTAAGCATCAGGGAGCAGCCCTCATTAATACAGGATTTGCAGAAGCCAGCTTCTAAGTCAAGCTTGTACATGTCTGTGCTTCTGATGAGATGAATTTGAACCACTCCCTCAAGATGTAACTGCTCCTCCCATCAAATTCAAGTCTCAGTAGCTTCTAAATTGAATCACTTACCTCAGTGAGAGATGAGCATTGGATGCAGGCTTTGCCTGTATATGTTTGTGAGTAAGGTCCGTGGTGGGCAAATAGGTTTTAGCTATAAAGAACTCAAAGCCCAACAAGTCAAACTAAGCTATCACCCTAGCACTAAGCTATGGTCAAGACCAAACTGCTTTTTGCTAACAAATCATGTGTTTTACTGACAGATGACCTGTGTGTAAGGTTCTTTCCCTTACTGTTGTCAGCAAAAATCATTATTCTGGGGTAATTGGGAATCCTAATTCTTTCTCATTTATGTGTGACCCACTCCAAATCACTGTGAAACTTTTGCAATGACATTATCTTACTGTGAACCTAAATAGGTCATTCCCTGCTTCCATGGCTCTCTCTTAAGTAGTTGCAAGATAAAGATGGTTCCTGCTCAAATAAAAATGACTTGCATGTTATGAGATAATACTGTGTTATTAAATGAGAAATCCATATTAACTACCGGTGAATTCTAAAGAAGTAATGCCAGGGAAAAAAAGATTGGAGTTACCAAAAAGAATGCCAAACAGAAGGACCAAAAATTCTACATTACCCTCCAAATGATATAAACTCACACACAAAAAAATCCCTCCTCAAACCCCAACAAAACAAAACAAAATAAACCAATCCCAAAGAAAATCTCCCATTATTGACTTCCCAGGGGAAAGATGTTCAGAGAATGCAGTTGCTTTAAGAATGATCCAGATGCAATGTAGGAGCTCACAGAATAATGCACACCCAATCACGCCTTTGGTTTTTTCAAGCATTCTGTTCTGTTCATAAATTATCCATGACTAACACATGATTTTCTTCATTTGTATAGCCTACCTTTGAAATTATTTTCAGTCAATAGCTTTAGGTCTGCACATACAGTTTATTCACAAGAAGCTGCTTTTAATAGTTTCTGATTTATCTTGGCTGCATACAAACACATGCACACTGGTGCTTCAGTGTCAGCTCATGTAATCATCAAACACTTACAGGGATTTCAATGTTCACTTGTTTTCCAAAATTAAAGCACATAAATTGATTTCCAGAAGACACGATTTTGCATTGTCCAGTGCTGCACAGATAACACGTGGGATTCAAATTCCCAGATGGATGTGGCTACACCAACAGCTCATACACTTTCAGATGATAAATTCGTATGTGGCTTAATGAGTTTGGTGGGCCATCTTAAGATTCAAACTGAGGAGAACCCATGTTCTTCTGCAGACATGCTCACTTTCACATAGAAGCTTTTTTGAGAACAAACCAAAATGAAATGGATAAAACCCAACAAAGCAGTTCCCTTGCAAAGAGAAGCACATGCTCCACAGAGTTCACCACACCCTGATGAAGAATGTCAGGTTGGGAAACCTGAGTTCAGCTTTGTTTCCAAAATATTGTTCTTTCCCTTTAATCAGAGAGATGTAAAACAGGTTGAGCTCTGCGAACTCAGCCTAGAAACATTCTCATTACGTAAAACACAGGGATGAATCACCCACACGGCAGATTTTAGTTGTAAGAGTTGCTTTGCAAGACCGGAGTGAGAACTGCAGGGTTTGTGTTCCTTTCCCTTGGTGGTATGAAGGATAACAGAGCAAAATATTAGTCTGATACATTTGATTTCCCCTTCCTCCCAGTTTCTGTTGAATTAAAGCTGTCTTTCCTTAAAGTGCTGCACAACTCACTTGCAGTGGCTGATAGATAAAAGTGATCAGACAGCAGGGTCCTGTAGGTAATTGTTGGTGTCTGAGAGCTGGCAGTAAACATTTGTTTCTCTTTCCAGTGCTAGTTGTGTGTTTAGCTTCAAGGCAGGAGGAAAATTTGGAAAAGCCTGTTCGTATTGATTAGGCCAAAAGAAGTACTTCTGAACTGTCTGGGTTTGCTCTCAGAAAATGTCACTCAAAAACATCGCTCATGTAGTTTGAGGGTACCAGATCAAGAAAGATGTGAGCGCGTCATTGTGAATGTTTTATCATGTTCTGAACCACATCCACCAGAAACACAGAGATTTGTATTCTTCAGGGGGAAGTAGAGTTCCCATGCTATTTTCGAGGCACAAAAGCTCTTTTGAAGGCACCATTTGGAGCTTGAAACCCAGCAGGCTAAGGGAAGGGTAGATCTTGGCTCAACTTACTGATGAACAAGGAAGTTTATTGCCTTATATGTGAATCACAAACAGTGTTTACATTTCTGCAAACTGGAAAACTCATGAGGCAGTAAAGTCAGGAAGGCAGGAAACCGGAGACATTCTTGGTACTGGATCTCTAATGAAGTTCTTTGGCTTCCCTATGGCTGCAGTGAGCAATAGGATATTTGGAATGCGTAAGGATGGTGCAATCCAAGAGGTAGCCATGATATCTCTAAACTGAGTTAGCTTTAATAGCAGAGTAATAAAGCTGCGTTGCTATTGTATACTGCATCAGCTAATTATCTTGCTCATAAGCTACACTGAACTCTTTCTGGTCTCTAAATTAGCTCAGGGCGTCTCTTCACATGGCAGGGAGATTTAGGAGGCAGGCACTTACTTTCATTTCCCAGTAGTCACGTATTACTGCGTTCACTGTGGGTAGCCTGGACTCTCACAAATTGATGCACAAGACTGCAACCAGAACCACTGCTGCTGTTCTCTGAGACAGGCACGAAGATGTGGGTTTCTTTCCCCTGTGTGGGATAGCAAGGTCTTCCTTTAAGATGAAATTTCTCAGAAAATTTCCAGCTAGAAACAGTTTTCAAGCGTAGATGTTTTTCATCCTACAAACCCTTTCACAGCACCCACTGGCGTTCTTTCAGCTGATAGGGGAGCTGGAAAGGGAGAAATAGGACCAATGTGCAGAAGTTACAGGATCCTGATGTTATGCAAGGTCGCTGATTGATGGGGATTTTTTTCTTTCTAATAAGCACATTTTAACTCTTAAACAGCCAAAATGTCACTGCCTTTTGTAGGGTTGAGCAAACAGCTCTCATAAATTGCTGAATGTTTTCACAGACTCAGCCTGATGTCCCGTAACCTGCTGCTCCCTCTGTTTATGGGTTTGTATTTTTGTCAGGGGGACTTGATCCTTTCAGCTTTCAACTGCTGTCTCTCAAGTTCCAAGTATACTTGGAGTTAACACTGTACCTGTGATCACTCTTTGGCCTGGATTCACATTTTTAGGAAAAAGTTTTGCAGTTTGAACAAATTATTTATGTTTTTTGTTTATGTTAAAGCAAAACCAAAATAAAACAATCCCCCAAAATAACAACCAAAAGCATCAAAGCCAGTACTGGCAGGTAATAGAAGATGTGGGACCAGATTAGCCACTCACTTGTCAGTGGTTTCTGACCAGTTTAATTCTTCTAATTCTGGCATTTTTAAGGATTTATATCAGTTGCATTGGTAAGGACACTAAGTCACTCTAGTGCTCCTGGCTCGTGCAAGGGAAAACAAGTATCTCAGGTATAGAAACAGTTGTGGTGATTCCTACACATAGCTTTTGCTACCTTTTACCCTAGAAAGTTAAGGTGTTTGTACACTGTGGTGTTAGCCTACTGGTAACTGCTGCTTTTTTAAAGGATGGTTGAAGTCAGGGTACTGTTCCTCCAAAGAAACCCACAGTTACTCATCAGTGCGATCCGACTGACTTACATGGAGCTGCCTGTTGGTTTTCTTACAAAGTCAGTTCAAGTTTTTCCTCGTTTGTAGAAGTGAGAGTTGCACAATGGGCTGTTAGGTAATTAAACAGTGCCTACTGAAGTTGTAATCATCCTGCAACAAGCATGTCACTTCTTGCCATGCAGCCCATGCCTGCTGGGCTGGGTGTGCAACCCAAGACGCAGCACTGGTAACCCTACTTTGGGAAAAAGCACCTGGGTAAGCCTGGCAGAGGAGGGAGATGGTGGCATGGGCAAGGTGCCACCACACATGGCTTTGGCCACCAGGCACTGCTCCCTCAGCCCCCAGCCCAGGGGCGACAGTGCTCTGCCATCAGCTCCTCTTGGGAAGCAAGGCTAAGCTTTGGCAGACTGTCTGCTGCCACTGTGGTGGCGGTGGCAGAGGGTGAGAAGAAAGCCCCAGGTCTCGTGGTGCCTCAGCACTCCCCAGGTTGGAGAGCTGTGCTGTGCTGAGTCTGCTCTGAGAAAGGGCAAAGGAGTTTTGCACCAAACCACAACCAGTTGTGCACCTAACAAAAAACATCACCTCTAGATGTCCTTGTCATTTTACTCTCCTGATAGATAACAGAACAGCTGTATCCAAGGGCAGTAATGTCACTGCTGCTGAGCAACTTCTCTTACAGCCAGGTGCCCCTGTTTTTTGCCTCCATAGATGGGTGGTAGAGAGGCTAGGAGCAGGAGCATCCTCAACAGGGTGAATTGAGCTGTGGCAGTATGAGGAATTCCTCTTCCTGGTTTTTACCTTTGACACTCAGACTGAGGTACCTGCTCTACCTCCAAGCTTCCTCTTTGCTGGCCCTTTGAGTCTCCTCAGGCAGCTGCCTCTTTATAGGAAAAAATATTACAGTTGAAAAGCTCTATAAGCAGGCAGAAGCTTTCTGGTGTAAAGAAGAGAAAGATCATGACATTAAATTGAAAATGGAATGGAACACAAACCATGAAGCAGGGAGGGAATGGTGAAAAGCGACCAAAAAAAGGAAATTTATTTTGGTGAGCTGATGGGAAGAAAAGTAGATTTGGAAAATCCTAATCCATTTTTCCAGTCTAACAGCAGAGGTTGTGTGGGGCCTAGGGGAAGAGAGGTTGAGCATCAAAGTGTCACCACCAGGAGCGGGACAGTGGCTCTCAAGCCTTCCCAGCATTGTCCAGGGGGAAGGCAGGACACTTTGTCTTTTATTACTTGGATGCTCTAGGCAAATAAATTGGTGGACTACTGGATATAAAAAATCTGAAGTTACTCAGTTATGCTGAGAACTTTTACTGATCAGCGTGCTCTACATTTAAATTGTGCTATAATTATCATCAGGTTTGCTTGGGCTGTGATATTTTTTCGGCACTGCTGCTGCATATATTTGGTTAGAAGCTGACATGCACACACAGAGTGTAGGTGAGGGGGTAAAGTCTAAATGCCCAGCAGACTTTAACTGTCTCCTCCATCGACATACATAATTTTGGAAGTGTCAAAATGGGCTTTTTACATTCAGAAGAAGAGACACTTTGATCTCTTTGGGTAGTAGTTGCCCCTCAAGACCTAAAAGTATTGAATAAATACCTTTTTTCAGTTGTTATGCCAACACAGCGTGCTTAGATCTGACATGTTCTACCATAAAGTCATATGATTGGAAAACAAAAGTATTAATAACCTGAACAAGCTTTAAAAAATTAAATGGCTGTGAATTTGGATCAAAAGCAGAGGTCAAATTTCCCTACAAATCAGATTCCAAATCTTTAGCTCCTTTAGGACAGGGAACTAAACAAAGGCTGAAAAGACAGGAACCACTGAATGTTGATGTTTATGGGCTATTGCTATCCCTTCACATTTGCATGCCAGAATGGTACTGCTAGTATAAACACTTTTTTCTTTTAAAGCAAGAACTTAATTAGTTTCAGGGATAGTCTAACTTTCCTTGTCCATGCAAAATGCTGCTGGTTTTATGGCATCTGCTAGGGCTGTTTGGGGCATATTTGCCTTTGAAGGAGAGTGTCCATTCTTTACATTCCATCTTTACAGTCCTTTTAATCTAAGTTCTTCATTGTCAAATCCAAAGCCCCATTGCATTTTCTACAAGAGGACAAAGCAGGCATTATTAGATACTCTGTCTAAATGGGAATGATTTCTTATGGAATTAAAATGTTCATCTAAAAGAAGAGGAAAAGCTCTCGTGCTTTCTCTCTTGGGAGCTGGCCTTCTTTACACATTTATTTACCATTAGCCTTTCATTAGAACCCAGAGAAAAACACTGCAAAGGATTTTTTTTGTTTGTTTGTTTGTTTGTTCCATTCTAATATATCCTCCTTTTCATTTCAGCCTGGGGAAGAGCTGCAGCTGCCACATACCTGGTTGGCTTTATACTTCTAGTCATCTGTTTTGCTCTGGCCATCATAGCGTTTGCCATTGACACACTTCGGTTCAACTTCATACGAGGGATTGGAGGCTTGCTTTTTGTTGCTGGTAAGGCAGTATGCAAAGTCGAGTTTAGGCCAGCAGGTATGCCCATACCCAAACTGGTATTTCCCTCAGCTGATTCTATACCTGGGTCTTTGCCCATGGGCACTTGAACTACAGTGAAACACAGACTAAAGTCTGTCACGGCAGTGGATTCATTTTCAAATGATCCCAGACGTGGGTGGGTATAGCTGTAGGTATTATTGAGGCAGGCAATGTTGTGGGTGTTATTTTAAATGGCTTTGTTTTGTGTTTTTTTTGTTTGTTTGTTTGTTTGTTTGTTTGTTTCTCTTGTCTCTTCAGCTGTGTTCTCCATCATGGGCCTGGTCATTTATCCAGTAAAGTTCTCGACTGAAATCGAATTGAGGGGAATCAATATGTTCAGCTGGGCCTATGGCTTTGGCTGGACCACTGCCATTATGGAAATATGCTTGGGATTCTTCTTCTGCTGCCTTCCTAACTATGAAGATCAGATCTTGGGTAATGTGAAGCCCACATATTTTTACTCTTCCCCATAAGCACCAAGAGAAATGTGTTCTTATTCCAGAGATATCTGACAGACCAGCTACATTTTCCAGAATATTGTCATCAAATCTTAGTAGAAAAGGCAGGAAATTTATCAAATGTGTGTAGAAAAATGATACTGGCATTCTGCAATAAAGTTACCTGCTCTATTTTGGACCTTCTTATCTGATGTGAGTTGGTTAGATAAAGTCTAAACATTAAAAAATCTTGTGTTTCCTCATTCACATGCATAAACAGGGTGCATGATGACTCCATTGCATCTTAAATGCATTCATATTTCTAATTAAATTCAGAAAAGCCTTTCAAACTGCCAGTAAACAAAACAACATATATCATCTTCCTGAAGGAAAGCAGCTCACAAAAAACCCATTTTGTATGCATCATTTTTAACCTGAAGATTTTGCGCATTTTTCAAGAAGCAAATACCTTTACCCACTGACCACCAAAGTAGTGCATTGGTCAGCCAGTACTTCACAGCTTTCCTTCTATTTTTCATATATTCACTTAAGCCATAGGGACAAGGTAAGATAAGGATAAGAGAAATCCCCCTACCAAAGCCAGCTTCTTGACTTGTACCTACCCATGTGGAATGTAAGTATTTATTTCTAAATATTTGTTAGAGTAAGCAGGGACCATCAGTAAAACCTTAAAAATAATGGCATGGCATTTCTGTGCCAGCACAGAGCAGTCAGAGGGCATTTCAAGCCACCCTAGTTACCTACAGGCCTGCTCTGAAGAGGCTCCTAGTGTGGCTTTGTTCTTCATGGGTGTCTCCCTCTTTTATCCGCTGTATCAAAATCCATGACTTTAAAATCTATGTTATAGTGGTCCATCTCTCTTATCCAGCATAAAAGGGTCAGGAAGGACTTAAGCAGAGGTGTTATTCCCCTACACACCAGGAATTGACCTGGAGCAGCACGATTGTAGGTAACAAACATATGTTAAATGGCACCTTTGTCATTGGTTTCCTGTTCCTAAGTATTTTTAAAGTGAAAACTGTATACTGTCATGTGTGTATGTCAAATGCATAAATAGCCCTTGCTGCCTTATTCCCAGTCTCTGATCCAGAAAAATCACATCACAAAACGCCTTTTGGTATCTTAATGCTCCCCAGTCCTGCACGTGTGGGTGGGTATACTGAAAGCACTGAGGCCAGACTCTGGTGGTTCTTGCCTTGCTAATCCAAATTGTTCCTTTTCTTATCTTCAGCAAAAACATAGATACTTCTGCTACCTGGAAAAAGAAGTCTCACTGAAACCCTTAGATACAGGGGATTATTGGTTTGTAACACCTCTGCAATTTTGTAACTATCTATACTTGATGTGAAGTGCTCTGCCAAGTGTTCTTGACTGCAAAGATAAAATTAATTAAGGCACAGGACTAAACCTTTGGGGTTTGTTTTGTTTTGGGGTTTTTTGTAGTTTTGCTTTTTAAAGCAATTCACTCCATTCACTTCTATGGTGGGAATTTTAAATTTGATAATAAACATGTGAGGTGTATCAGACCAATGGGGAGATTATATGGAACAGGGAATAGACAAGAGCTCACAAATGCATTGAGAAGATGATTCCTAATTGGAGAGAAATTAAAATGAAACAGAGTTCAGAAAGCAGTTTGTATAAAATGACTTGCAATTCTTTGTGTTGTGTTCAGGAAAAAAAAATCATGAGTCTTCATACTATGCTTATTGCACCTAATAAATGATGGTATCTGTGTATTGTTTCAAAAGTGAGTCTCAGCTTTTCTTCTCTACTAAGAGCAGGGAAGTGTGTGAGCCCCCAGATCCTCCTCTTCCTAGGCACCACCTTGGAGAACCTGTCTGGATTTTGAGAAGGGAGAGTAACCTACAAATCCAGCACCATGACAGCTTGTGCCACACTTGTGCCCAATTCTGGCTGTCTGCTGAGGCCTGTTCACAAGTGCATGACAATACTGGACTCGCTCAGCGGGCTTATGGGCTAGTACAGGAACTACATACGTGATTTGGTGCTATACAGTGACAGAGCTCGTCACTGCATGGAGGGCAACGCGCTCCTGTTCCCCAAATGGGAAGGCAGTGCAGTCCTGCTTGATGTTGTAGCTCTGACAGATGTGGAAGTCCACTGAGGAAGCAAAAAGGAACTTGAGCAACCACAGATTGTATTTAAGGTATCTTCAACATTATCTGGATACTGGCCCACGTTTGGAGGTGGGGAAAGGTTTACAAATCAAGGTTGAGTGTGACTTCAACCTTGATGAAAGACCAGAGCACAATTAAAAGGCAAGGAAAATCTGCAGTGACAGATCATCCCACCTCCTCCCTGCTCTCCCCTGCTGCTCTCAGCAGCTTCCCTACTGCCTCCTCCTCTTCCATTTCCTCCTCCTCCTTCTCCTCCCTGAAGGTGACAGAGCAGTGTCAGGGCTGCTGGCTGTGGCTCTGTGGGATGCAACCCCTATTCCCATTACCCACTGCCACATTTCCTTCCTGGGAGAAGGCAGTGAAGCACCTTTGCAGACATCAGCCCAGCCACAGGGACCCAAGCCTGGTTCCCTGTCCTAGGGATGCTTTCTCCAACAAAAGGAGGGGGTCAGGTGGGTAGCCCAACAAGGGGAAGTACCACAAGGGCTAGAACTCAATTGCCTGTCTTTAGGGTAGTCTATTGCCAGTCATGCCGGGTCAGTTCACCAAAGACCCCCAGAAAAACACATCCTAAACCTTGTGGCAGAAAAAGCCACAGTGAGTAAAAGTACAAAGCTGTTGTACATATCCCAGTGATGATTCCTGTGACTGCAGCATGCAAAATGCAATAGGTTCTGACAGGAAAGGGTGCTGAATCCAGAAGTGAAGGATGTGCATCAACTAAATGGTTAACCAACTAGAGTATCAACCAAAATTTTTAATTAGTCTATATCCAGGTCGAGTAGGTTATTAATTAACTGAATTGTTAGATTAGTTTGGGCTATGTCAGCATCAGAAAGTTTGGGTTTTCAAGCAAGGAGAAATGAGATGAAGAGAAGATTTATAAGAGTCTTGCTTATAAGAGAAAAGGGAACTTAACCACTAAGACCAGCAAAATAAAATACTTAAAGTTTCATTGCTCCCAGTGGCAATGCTGAAGAGAGATCAGGAAAGAACAGATGTCTGCAAGGTTTGGATTTCAAGAGCATTAGGTCTGCTACAACAACAGAAGTAAAGACCTGACTGCTGAAGGCATTCCTGCTGTCTCTGTGAGACTAGGAATTAGGGAAACATCCTCCAATAAACACGTTTTATCTAATTCAAGTATACTACTGAAAAACAAAGGAAAAATTGTGCTGAAAACAAGTGGAATGTCAAGCAGCACCGCAGGTACAAACTGAAGCAAATGAAACTGGTAAGTTAGTATGTTCAATGTAATTTCTGCTGTTTCTGCCACACCTTACATAACATGTGGACATCTGGGCTTTTTTTTTTCCAATTTTCTCTGCAAATATGCTCATATTTCACTACACATTTTTCAGGCACCTGCCATTTGGTCTTAAAGTACATCCTGCTTAATCAATAACTCAAATGTAATCTAGTTTGTAAGTCTATTAAAGTTGTGCATATTTTGTTGTGCGAACTAAAGCAATGAGTGAAGTTTTGACCCCATGTACATCACTTGCAAAATGTTCATTGATTTTCTTGAGGCTGACATTTCATCCTTGAAGCACAAAACCTTTTTTCCTTGTGCTTAGAATCAACCTACAGGATGCTTCATTGATTTCAGCAGCAATGTTTGCTTCTGGAGTAGGACACTGGTCCATGTAAGGTAAGGAACAAGAGTTACAGCAGGCAGGATTATTCCCAGAATAAAGGACAATTCAATGTATGAAAATTTAGCAGAATCTGGGTCATAATTAAATCCCATTTTGTTATATACTCAGTCACAGTAAAAAGTCTGATCTTTCCTTCTGACACATCTCAGTTGTGCAACTTCCTAAAATTCAGTTTCTTGGCACAATTCCTTGCACATTTCTATATTCAGTGGATTTCTGAATGATGAGCAGGTTTAAGAAAAGAATGAAACAATCAGGTCTGTGCTAAGGGAGAACAAACTTGGCCTGTTTGCACATTTGGAACAGGCTGCCCAGAGAGGTTGTGGAGTCTCCTTCTCTGGAGACATTCCAGACCAATCTGGACACGTTCCTGTGTGATTTAATCTAGGTGATCCTGCTCAGGCAGAGGGGTTGGACTAGATGATCTTTCGAGGTCCCTTCCAACTCCTGACATTCTGTGATTCTGAGTGAGCAGTGTCTAGGTCTAAATTTTAGCTGCAAAGTTCTTCAGTGCTAAGTGCACAAATCCAGAAAAGCACTTGGACAACCTTAAGATTGCTGACAGTTCTGATGCAGTCATCAGAGCTGTTCATATAGACAGTTCCTTAAGTGACTTAATACATCAGGGCTCATACGCCCATCCCCACACACAGGTTAGTGCCACAGATTTCTTGCATCTGAAGTGATGTATTAGGAGGCACTTTTTTTTTTTTTTAACTTTGCCTTTCATTTTTTCTGATTGGGGTGAAAACATGGATGGATCATCAAATTTTGCATGTGACCACTGGGTGTGAAAAGAATTGTTGGGAACAATTTGCAAAAGAGTTTTACTGTTTGTGAGAAATATGGTGAGAACAGATCGAACTGCCCTCTCTCAGCTGGCTTTCATGACACATCCTGTCACTTGTGCCACTGTTTGCCTGAGCAATCTGTGTTTCTGTGAAAACAGTTTTGTGTAAACCTACTCTAATGACCACATCATAGTGAAAGAAATCATATTACGTATCCATGGAGAACCCATCATGAAACACTTTAAATAGCCCTTGATTGTCTAAATGACATTTAAAGAGAGAGAGATGCTGCCTGTAGGATTTTTTTGCAGGATAGTGTAAGCCCAAGAGATGCAGATGTGCCCAACTATTGACATTGGGCCTGTGTTCCACATCCAGATCCCGATTTCTTACTAAGGAACTAGTGCCCTAGGGCCTTGTCCTTAGCAAATGATCTAAAAATAAGTAAAATACAAAACATAAAACCAGTTAAGGAAAAAGGTTACATAAAGACATATGCATATATACATCCTTTGTATCACCAATTCGTCTACAGCTGACCTCAATGTGTGTGAGGATGGACCAGAGTTATGTAAAACACACTTGGGTTTGTGCTGTTTTTTCCAGATTTTCACTCTTTTCTGTTTTTTTCCTCCCATATAGAAATTTTCTCTCCTCTTCCATATGGCATCACTGCTCCTTGGTAAGATGCCCCAATTTGACCACACCCTCTCCTGACAAGCACACCCATGCTTGCCATGCTTATATCTGAGGCTTATGCAGAGCATTAATACAACTCAGCTTTTATCCCTTAACCCTCCCTCTCTGCTTCTTAAATAAAAATGGTTTGAAATCTTGCTGACTTTAGGCAAATTAGATGAATGGAAGATTTTCTCAAACTGTGTTGGAATTAATTCTCAAAAGAAGAAAGAAACAAGAAATGATCAAGAGAAAAACTCTGGCTAGTGCAAAAATGTTATCCCAAAATCTACTTGCAGCCCTGATGGTAAAAAGGTTTGGGGGGATTAGCAGCCAAATTACCTTTGCAGCCCCCCACCACACACACACATTTGAGCATGTACTCTCTGCTGCCCTGCAGTTGCTCACTAACATCATCACATCTGGGTACAGCTTTCCACTATGAGTCCTCCACTATGCAGAAGGAGGAGCTGCCCATCACCTCTATCTCCTGCTGTGCCCGACAGAGGGAGTTTGGGGAGAGCCCGAAGGACTCATTTGAACCTTGTGTGATGTGGCTGTTGCTTTCCTGGTAGGACAGGATGGTTGCTCACCTGGGCAGAAAGTTTCCCTCAGTTTTAGTTTACAGCACCAAACAAGTTGCCAGCAAGTTGAAACTGCCATTTTATTCAGAAAATAACCGGAATGGGGAGGGGGAGCGTGTGGAGGGCAGATGCAGGTTAGAGTCTTGGTGACTCTTGGTTAGCCCAAAACAGAAAAGTATTCTTAAAATAAAATAAAATAAAATAAAATAAAAAAAACCCACAAACACTGTGTTGTGATTTACAACCTTCCTTAAGGTACCTTCATGAATAATACACGGACAAAGGGAGGGCACCAAGAAATGCTCTTTGAATTAGTAACAGGAGGATGAGTACAAAGAGCTGAAACTTCATACTTTGCCCTGAGTCACAGCACAGGTAAGGGACCTCCTGAGTCACTGAGTGCTGTCCCTGGCTAACAGAGAATAGTTCTTATCATCTCGCTCACTAGCTGATCCCATCTCTGCATTGCCATCCGTCTTCCACAGGAAGCTGATCTGAAATACCACCTGAGAGTCAGCCTCTGATTTCATAGAATCATAGAAAGCGTTTGGTTGGAAGGGACCTTTGAAGGTCATCTAGTCCAACACCCTGCAGTGAGCAGGGACACCTTCACTAGATCAGGTAGCTCAGAGCTTCATCAAGCCTGACCTTGAGTTCAGCGCAGGGCAACTAGATTAAGGGAGTGGAACACCTTCCTTATGAGGACAGGCTGAGGGAGCTGGGTCTCTTCAGCTTGGAGAAGAGGAGTCTGAGGGGTGACCTCATTAACATTTATAAATATATAAAGGGTGAGTGTCAGGAGGATGAATCCAGGCCCTTCTCAGTGATGGCCAGTGATAGAACAAGGGGAAATGGTTACAAATTGGAACATAGGAAGTTCCATCTTAATATAAGGAGGAACTTTTTCACTGTGAGGTGGCAGATTACTGGAACAGGCTGCCCAGAGAGAATCATAGAATCATAGAATGATTAGGGTTAGAAGCGATTCCCAGAGGTCATCTAGTCCAACCCCCCTGCAAGAAGCAGGGACACCCCCAACTAGATCAGGTTGCTCAGGGCCTCATCCAACCTGGCCTTGAACTTCTCCAGGGATAGGGAATCCACCACCTCCCTGGGCAACCTGTTCCAGTGCTCCACCACTCTTACAGTAAAGAACTTTTTTCTCATATCCAATCTAAATCTCCCTCCCTCTACTTTAAAACCATTAGCCCTTGTCCTGTCACAACAGGCCCTACTGAACAGCCTCTCCCCATCTTTCTTGTAGGCCCCCTTGAGGTACTGGAAGACTGCTATAAGGTCTCCCCAGAGACTCCTTTTCTCCAGGCTGAACAGCGCCAACTCTCTCAGCCTGTCCTCGTAGGAAAGGTGCTCCAGCCCCTTTATCATCTTTGTGGCCCTCCTCTGGACCCTCTCCAACTGGTCCATGTCCTTCTTGTTTTGGGAGAGGTTGTGAAGAGGTTGTGGAGAGGCTGTGGAGTCTCCTTCTCTGGGGACATTCAAGACCAATCTGGACACATTCCTATGTGATCTACTCTAGATGATCCTGCTCGGGCAGGGGGGTTGCACTGGATGGTCTATCGAGGTCTCTTCCAGCTCCTAATATTCTGTGATTCTGTGATCTCCAGGGATGGGGCCTCTACTACCTCCTCCACCCAACACATATGACTAGCCAGAGGACAAGAGTACCATCCCTCTGGCATGGCCTACAATACCAGACCTCACCCTGGGCAGCACCGCTGCCTCTGAGCTTTCCTCCAGCACAATTTCTTGTTTCAACTACAAGAACTTGTATTTTGTCTGCTCCATCCCCTTCAACACACCCTTCCCCAAGCAGCACGCTGCTTTCCAATCTGTGCTCCTGTCCCGACTGCTGCCTCCTCGCTCCCCAGACTGCCACTCTGGGTAATTGCTGTCATCCCCAGCAGTGCCCTGGGCATCCTTCGGTCCCTCCTTTCCCTTGCCCAGCCTAGAGCACAATTCTGAGTTGACCATGCAGCAGCTGGACAGGGAGGACTGCTCACCTTGTCTGTGTGAGCAGGTTGTGGCAGTGCATGGCGAAACAGCACCTAGACCAGCACAAGAGAGCATTACAAAAATAAAAATTAAAAAAGGAAAAAAAAAGTAAAGAACAAGGTAAAAGACAAGATCTTCAGTTCTTCTGTGCAGTTAAGACAAATGAGGACACAAAAACTGTTTGCTAAAACACTTTCTGCAGCGGTGGACTTGAAATGACATGTTCTGCCTTCACCTCCCAAGCTCCTGAGGGCACTTGGGAACCATGGTGTTTGCAAGAATGAGTCCTCTGAAGGTTCAAAGAAAGATGAAGGGTTCCCTCTCCACATAAATTTCCACCTCCTCCTAGTGATACGACTCAAAGATCATTCTGCAACCTGCAACAGGAGTGTAACTAACATGAAGCAATCAAACCAAAATAGCTCTAAGGAGGAAAGATGGCTTCAGGCATCATAGTGGGTTATCACCTCCTATAGATAATATAAGCTTACATAGAATATTACATGGATGATATACATTGCATGTTTTGGGAAAGATACTTTGTTCTAACATGAGGGTGGGGGGGTGTTGATGGACTGCAGACTGACTATGAGACAGCAGTGTACCCAGGTGGCCAAGAAGGCCAACGGCATCCTGGCTTGTATCAAAACCAGTGTGGCCAGCAGGTCTAGGGAGGTGATTGTGCCCCTGTACTTGGCACTGGTGAGGCTTCATTTCGAGTACTGTGTCCAGTTCTGGGCCTCTCACTATGAGAAGAACATCAAGGTCCAGAGGAGGGCAATCAGGATGGTGACGGGTCTGGAGAACAAACCTTATGAGGAGCAGCTGAAGGAGTTGGGGTTGTTTAGTCTGGAAAAGAGGAGGCTAAGGGGGGACCTTATCACACTGCCTATAACTATCTGAAAGGAGGTTGTAGAGAGGTGGGTGATGGTCTCTTCAGCCAAGTGGCAGGGGATAGGACAAGGGGAAATTGCCTCAACCTGTGCCAGAGCAGGTTCAGATTAGATGTTAGGGAAAATGTTCTTCACTGAAAGAGTCATTGGGATGTGGGACAGGCTGCCCAGGGAGGGGGTTGAGTCACCATCCCTGGATGTATTTAAAAGACTGATGAGGTGCTTAGGGATATAGTTTAGGAGAGGACAGGTATGGTTGGACTCGATGATCTTAATGGTCTTTTCCAACCTAGTGATTCTGTGAAACATTGCTAGATTAATATTGGAATTGTGGACTCATATTCAGCAACCTCATGTCATCAAAACAGCTCCAATCTGAGATGTGTTTATTTGTATCTGACTGTTTAAAAAAATCCAGAAGTTTGGAATAAAGTCTAAATGATTGATTCTTTAGCACATTTTTTTTTGTTTCATGAACTTCATTCCAAACCAGAATATTTATTTCCGCTTCCTTTTCCCAGAATATTTTTTCCACATTTTAAACTAGTAAACTTTTGAAATTAAATATTTAAACTTTATCTTGAAATTATGCAGGTGTAACATTTTAGTTGTTTCATTTTTATGTCATAGTGCATGAAAATATTCACAAATTACAAGCTGAGATCTGATTCACTTTTTAGTGAACAATCTATTTGCCCAGAACCAGCCTGTCTCTGCCATTGTACATACAGTGCCTGTTTTGCTATGAAAACCAGAAGCATAGCTAATGTAAAGCTAATGTAATCTAAAGAGATTCTTTCTGTGCAGCGGTTAGCCATAGGGTACAAACAGCAAGGGATATGCAGAGAAAGGCTCCACTTTGTGCTGGTTACCAGATGAGAGAGCGGGCGGAAGACTAAGCCAAGTTACAGATGACTGGGCTTGTACGTGGGCTCCTCCTCACTTCTCCCCTGGTTTGAGAGTCCTTGCCAAGTCAAACACAAACATAAAGACGTGTTGACAGCCTGTGAAGAGCGTTTTGAAGGCAGGGAGGCACTGCAGACAAATGTCAAATAATTAGTCCTGCAGCCCTATGCTCTTGCCGCTAAAAATGTGATCTCTAAGAGATACAGCTCTATGGATGCTTTGGTTTCCTTGCATTAGGAAGTTTCATTTAGTCTGTGTTAATTAAGTGAAGATGTAGGCTGACAGTGATAAAAAATGAACTAACGTGCAGGGCTGTCTGAAAGAGGCATCCTTCTTGAAGAGCATTACCATCACACTGCCTTCTTCCCTCATGACTACAATGATTAGTGCTATAATCCACCTCTTGTAAGCAAAAAATACCCCTCAAGTCCCCCCATCAGGCTTTGAGACTGCCCATATACTGTACAGATGCAAATAAATACTAAGCATCTAGAATATCTAAAAGTATGAAAATTAAGCTCAGCATAAAACAGTTGATGTGGATGAGAAAACGAAAACCTCTGCTTCATCTTTGGGGCAGCCGGTGTATTTCTACTGTCACAACAGATTAAGAAATACTGCAGTCCCAAGGAACTCAGTCAGCAAAAAAAAACGGGGCCAAGACACCGGCAATGAGACATGCAGTATCAGTTCTTGGGCAGAAAATGTCCCTCTGGCTAGGGCTGGGCTGCTCCCAACCTCCTGGGCAGAGGCAGCAGGCATAGGGCGGTACAGCCATCTCCCTCTTGGTGCTGTGGATCAGGTCCTCTGCCATCGCCCCAGGGCAGTGAGACACTTGGCAGAGAAGCCATCACAGCACCAATATTCAAGTTACAAACTGCTTTCCCATGGCAGTGCTGGGACATAGCACAGTGCTTTATAATTACGTTAAGAAGCCTCCACCCTCTTGCCCTAATTTCCAATTAACAGCTGTACCCTTCCCAATAAGCAATTGCAAACACCCAGCAAACAGGGGGAGGAGGCCAGAAAGGACCAGTAGCAGGCTGCAACCCGGCGAGATTACTTTGTGTACCAGCTTCTCAGCCCTGTCATCTAATTAATTTTCTTTTGTAGACTCACTGACAGTATATATAAAGCTGCAGGGAAAAATGGCCAGTGAGTGGGATGGAGATGTGGTGGGATTAGAAGGGAAGGGGAAAATGAGACAAAGCAGCAAGGCAGCAAGATGCAAACTCTGCAGTGCCTCAGCCTGGATGTTATTTCTGTTTTCGTTCCACTGTGACTCATGTAGAGTGAAACGTTAGACTAAGCGTGATGGCGAGGGGTGTCCTTTCTCCTAGTTTGTTTTCCAAACCGTATCTGGATGTCAGACTGTATCTTCTCCAGCAGGGCTCCCCTGTGTACCCCTGCCTCGTCATCGGTGACACAGAAATTGCACTGAGAAACTGTGATGTTCAGCAATCCTGTGATCTTCTGACAGGTGGAACAACACAACTGCACAACTAATAATATTTTAAAATATTTTCTTGCTTGAGTGTTGTGAACTGTTTCATAGGTTTCATAAGCTGCTGTAGGTTTATATACAGATTTTTTAAAGGTTTGCAGCTCCCGACTCAAATTCAAAACGTGTAAGACATTTTCACCTCCAAAAGTTTGTCACTTGAAATTATCTGGTGGCTTTAAATGACCTGCAAACAGCTCTGCATGCCGAATAGCAGGGACAAAATCAGGACATTTGATTTGTGATGGAGACCAGCAGCACCCACTTTTTTTCCACCCAGGAAAAAAGGTGTAGGCAACTCCTGAAAGTCATCTGATTTACCACATCTGTATAGGTAATCCTTCCCTGATGTTACTTGATCAGTAGGTTGCAACCATGAAGAAAACACCACTTGCCCATCACACAGATCCTCTGACACTCTCTCCTCCTCCTCCTCCTTCTTCGCCTTGTTGTTTGCTGGTGGAAGGAGGAGAGTTTCACAATGCTGCTGCCTGCTCTTTTCATGTGGGTATAAATTACAGAAAAACAGTAACGTCATGAGGTTAATTTAAAGCAACAACTTTGCCTGTAGTAATAATAATAATTGAATATCTCCAATAAGATGTTAAAAGGATGCTTCTCCCTTCATCTGTGTAATAGTTTCCGTTTAACTTCAATAGTCCTTGTTCTATAATCTGTGACTAGCAGAAAGTATTATTAGCAACAAATATAATTTGTATAATTAGAGATTTATGGGCTTATATTGAATGCTTGTTTCTGTTTCTATACACTGCATTTGTTTGTTTATGCAGCTGGTAAGAGCCTGGGTGGCCATTAAAATGGCAGTTGCGAAAAATTTTCATCTACAAACTCTTCCCCATGGAAAAAGCATATTTGGGTAAAAAAAAAAATCAAAGCAACTTTTATGAAACAGGTTTGTTTAATAAAGACTTTCACTCAAAAAAATTTAGAGCAGATAGTAACAGCTCATCTGCAGACCTCGGCACTTTATTTTGGTATTATTTTTATTGATATGAAACACCAAAAATAGTGTTTAATGACATGCATTTTTTAATCTTAACAAAAGGACTCTGACCTTATGCAAATAACCTTAGTAAATCCTTAGTTTATGTTTTGTAATAAATTTTCTGCTACGTTTTGTAAATCTGTCTCACAACGGTTGGCAATATCAAAACACTGAGGTGTAAATTACAAAAATACATTTCTTCATTGACCACTGTCAATTAATGGAATTTTGTGTATGAATTGTACAAAAACTGCTTCTGGTGGAATGAACTGGACTGGTGCTATCAACCAGGAGTTGTTTGGGTTTTTTTTAAGAAACTTCTTTAAGAAACATGAATAAATGTGGAAAAGATAAATAACCCTGCAGCTGGATGTAATGAAATGAAAAGGGAGAAGAAATGTCAATTCTGGTGGGAATGGTGAATATTTTGTCCACCTGCAGAGTGAATACCAAACCTCAAGCTCTGTAACTGGGGCTTCATCCTACTTGTCTCAGTCAGTTGCTGCCTTAAAGCAAAGCCACGTTGACACTACCACGGCAGTGCTTGCTGTGCTGGTCACCTTGAGCTGTCAAGCACCTGGCAGGCACATTGGTCTCCTTAGACTTCCCTAAGGAGAAGTCTTGAAACACAGCTGCAAGGGGAATTGCCTCTTTCTTCATGATGGGAGAAGTTTCAACACAAACCAGTTCATGACCAATGTGGTTGCTATTGCTGGGGATAATGTGTTGTAAAGTACTGGCTTCTGTTTCAATCTGAGGTGGCATCCATGAAATTTCCTTTGCTTCCTGTGTAGTACAAGATGGATTACAAGCTAAAGGAAGAGTATTAATTGTATAATTAGTAAATTATTTAAGGTGAAATGCTACTGGTTAAGTAGGAGCTTTTATTGCAGCACAAACAAGCAGCCACATCTCACATAAAAGACAAAGCTTTTTGTTCACCGCTCTTCAGGAGTTATTAGTGTTAAAGCTTTTTCAAGGTAGCCTGGGCTAAAAAATTGGCTCAGTGATCAGTAGTTGCACTAATTGGAAATCTTTCTGACATTAGTCAAGGAGGAGGCAATAACAAAGGACAAGTGGAGATGTTCAAGTCAGGAGTCTGAATTCCAGTTCAACAAGTTAATATTAACCCACATTTTTGTCTGCTCTTGTCTGGTTACACTTGAAGTCTTCTGATAGCAGACATTCAGGACAGCTCATCTTTCCATAGTCCAAAGAAGGTTTTCCTTAAATATCCTAGGGAAATGTCTGAATCCACACAGGACGGATAAAAAGGATCAGGGGTTACCTTTTTATTACCCAGGAAATGCAGAGTGTTCATGACTAGCTGCATCAGTAAGTGAACTACAGAAGGACTGAGTGATGTGGAAGAGGAGGAGGAGGAAGAGGCCATACTAAGAGCCTTTCTTAAGGAAGATGTGACAGTGAGGAAGCAGCTCAAGAGCTTGAAATGACTGCTAACCCCAATGTGAAACGCCAGTATTTCGAGCACTGCAGTGGGTTGCTCTTGTTATCGCTGCAGCTAGTGATCCATGTGGGAGTACTGTGGGGAAAGATTCTAGCGAGCTGCGTGTACAAACTGGGGTTTCAATGATAAAATGTCCTTCTGCAGTTTGTTATGTGTGAGCGTTTGGGAGGAAAGGGGACCTACAGGGGGTTGAGCATAGCTGTGAGTTATTAAGTAGAAGCCTCCATTTTGCCTACACATGTGGGATGAACTGAAAAGGATGGCAAATAATCCTCCAGCACCACTTACCTCCTCCAAGCATCTGTTTCCACATAAAATAGGCTCAACAGCACATTGTAGACTTGTCAGGAGTACACATATGCAAAGGGTACAGTGAAACTGGATGTTTTCACATTTAGCTGTAACCAATTGCTAAAGCTGGCAAACAGTCTGAGCCTGTTGTTTCTCAGGATGCCAACACAGCCACTCCTCAAAGGCAACACCCAAGGCAACACCATCACCACCCTGATCTTACCCCTCTGTGCCCCAAAATCCTAATTTGCTCACGTCAAGACACTGTGGTGATTGAAGCAGGTGAAGCAATACTGCCCTTTGAGTCCTTTCCCATGTTTTAGAGAAAGGAGAAATGGTGACAGCACAAAATAACTCCATTAGGAGCACATTCAAAATCACAGAATCATAGAATGCATTAGGCTGGAAGGGACCTTTAAAGGTCATCTAGTCCAACACCCTGCAGTGAGCAGGGACACCTAACTAGATCAAATTGCTCAGAGCTCCATCAAGCCTGACCTTGAACCTCTCCAGGGATGGGGCTTCCACCACCTCTCTGGGAAACCTGTTTCAGTGACTCACCACACTCATAGTAAAGAACTTCTTCCTAATGTCTAATCTAAATCTACTCTGCTGTAGTTTAAAAGCTTTGTCCTACTAGTCCATGACCTTACAAACAGTCCCTCCACTGGACTGGAGGGACCTGAACGGGACCTTCCTGTAGGTCCCCTTCAGGTACTGGAAGGCCACCATCAAGTCTCTCTGGAGCATTCTCAAGACTGAACACCACCAACTCTCTCAGCCTGTCTTCACAGGAGAGGTGCTCCAGCCCTCTTGTCATGCTCGTGGTCCTCCTCTGGACCTACTCCAACAGGTCCATGTCCTCCTTGTGTTGGCTCTGGAGCTGGATGCAGTACTCCAGTAAAATACTTAATGACCTTTGTTGCTGGCTCTGAGCAGACTGTAAACCCTTTGGGAGTTGTATACATCTTAGCAGAAATCAGCATCACTTCTGGGTTTTTTTTTTTGCAGGCCTGGTTGAAAGTTCAAGCTTTCAAGCTTTGTATGTCAGAGAGGTAGAAGCCTACACAGTCACAAACCTTCAGGGGACCTCTGGAGATCACCTAGTCCAACCCCCTCCTACTAAAGCTGGATCCCTTACAGCAGCACACACAGGATTGCATCCAGGAGGGTTTTAGATATCTCCAGAGAAGGAGACTCCACAGCCTCTCTCGGCAGCCTGTTCCAGTGCTCTGCTACCACGAGAGTAAAGAATTTTTTTCTCATGTTCAGACAGAACATCCTGCATTCCAGTTTTTGCCCATTGACCCTTTTCCTGTCACTGGACACCAGTGAGAAGAGCCTGGCACTGTGATGTGCAGCGGTGTCACTCGTACTGGGGTTGCTGCAGTGCCCCAGGATATCGATCATCGTTGTATCAGCAGCACTAGCGTTGCCATTCTCCTCACAGTGCGTGGCATGGCAGTGATTACTGTGGGCGTATTGGAAGCTGCTCTGCAGCAGAAGTCAGTTTGTTCTTGTAACTGAGCAACACGTTGCTGTTGCACGGTGGGGATGATGAATCACAAGGGTGTTGGTTCAGGCTCGGCAGGGTTTGGCTCAGAGAAAGCACTAAACAAAGGAGCCTAACAAGTCTTGTACAAAGTCAGGAAAACACTCACGTTGTCTTTGTGCAGGAACAGGGACTGTCCCGTGCAACAGATTGCAGGAAAATTCCCCCATCCTGCACAGCGAGAGGTGCCAGGTAGCAGAGACAGCCTCACCAAGTGGCCAGAAAACAAATTATATTCACTCTGGTTTGTTGTTGGTTGGTTGGGGCTTTTTTTTTTTCCTCTGCAGGGATTACTCTGTATTTAACAAAAGCCGGGCTCTAATGTGTGTGTGCACAAAGGCAAACACAGAGACTAACAGCATCCAGGCAACAGCTTTTGGAAAAACAGCGGCTTTGCTGGATATTAGGGCGTCTGGAAGAATTAGATGCTTTGGAATTTGGTACAAAATTTAGAGACATATGCAGACTTAAGCCAGGGATTCTCTTAATCAATTTTTCATCTAACTTTGAATAGATTCATGAGAGTTTAATAATCCATAGCAAGTGTTGTTATGCAAATTTCCCTATTCCCAGCAAATAAAACAGGAAATAATTACTGGTGGGGCTGTATCGATTACACAGTTTGATAAGACTAGTAAATAAGCAAACCAACCCATGAAACACAGTTTCTGAGTTTTGTGTGTAAATCTTTAATTTCACTCATGAGAGGATGTGCAATTTGGTTTATATAGGTTGTATGTGAGCTGTGTCATAATTAGTTTTTACCTCAGAAAGAAAAGCTCCTTATCAAGGAGCCTGCTGGTAGGAATATAAAGATAACCATCTGAAAGCTTGTCCTTTACCCCAGGTATCATGGGGCTACGTGACAACCGACTAATTTTATGACGTTTATTTTTAAATAGAAATCAACCTTGATCAAGTTTCAACCCAGGAATTTAGAAATACCTGGTTTTAATTGAGCTTACTTGAGCCATAAGGATTTTTGTACACATCAGAAGCCAATTCTCAAGTTTTCTCATTCAAGAATATTGGAAAGATCAATTTTGTCTCTTAAAAAGGAGATGCAAATAGAGCTCCTGTTTTCACAAAACTGGCAATGGCTGTGAATCTTTTAAAGCTCCAGAGCAGGATCCTCCTCCATTTTAATTTTTCACCGGTCCCTTTGTTGGTTGTATGGCATCTTGCCATAGGTTATACATGACTGGTCTGCCTGCAGAGTGACTTGTGTTGAAGTTCCCTCACTTGTTTCAGGCACAGCCAGTTGGATTATTTCAAACTTTTTTTCCACCAAGTCTCTGCTTTCCTCCAATTTACATGGTTTAACCTTGTTGATTAGTAAGTGACATGAATTGGAAAATGCCTCTGCAATTGTGCTGACAGAAGAGCCATGGAAGAAAGAAGTAGCTGGGAATCCCTTTTTCTGCTGTCACTGGACCCAGAAGAGGGCATCTGTCGCTGCAATAGGAAGTCCACTTCTGAGAGGTTTTCTAGCTGGGCCAAATCATGTTTTGGTCGGTCAAGGGCTTTGGCAAGCCCTTGTTTAGGAGTACATGGATGTGATTTATTTTTTCAAACTATACCTGACTCTCTGCCTGCTTCCTTCACAATCCCACAGACCTCTTTTACAAACACCCACAGCAAGTAACAACATAAAGCACTTCTGAGGAGCCCGAATGTGTATCTAATTATTCATTAATGCTTTGGCTGGCTTCAAAGGAAAAAATCCATTGTACCCTGGGGAAAATAAAGATACAGCAGCTAATAAAAGGTCAAGATATTTTCAAGTGCACGTGTGAAATATCTACAGGAGCGAGCTCAGGATCTTCTGGCTTCCTCAGTACATACAACAGATAATCCAAACCAAGCAAAACCAAGACCATTTATCTATATTAATACTCCAAGTCAGATACTGAGCACAGCAGATTTGTAATTGGCTTGGGAACTCTATCACTTTAAGTAAAATTCTTCTTTCAATAAAAGAAACAAAATTAAAACTATTTTCTACTCCCAAAAAGCTAATGGAGTTACTTGATTGGCACCATCAGCAGGCAGAACTGACTAAACAGAACTACCTTTTCTTGTTTCTTAAATCAGGAGTTGAAACAAATTGATAAGGCAGCACTGAGGAAGCTTATATTGTTGCTTCTTACATTGTGCCTGATGGTAAACGAAGGAAGGATTGCATATTCCACTGCAACTGGCAGGTGGCTGCATTTCATGTGAGATAAGTGTTCAGAAAATGTGAAAATAAGTCAAGAACAGAACTTCTAAATGGATCTGAGGCAAAAATCAAGACAGATGCCATGCAGCCTCAGTTGATAGTCAATACTTTTATGATAAACAGAGTTTATGTGAAGCATTATCTCATTAACTTATACACTGAGAAGAAGGTGAGCCCAGCCTGAGCAACTTTGGTGTAAGAGAGAGGTTAGCCTGTCTACATGTCTCTCTCACTTTATCTTGATTTGTGCATCAATTTCCATTATCTTTGATTTTAAGGCAGTAAGATACTTGTCTTTACAGTCCTGCCTCTTGCCTGAAACAACTGTTATTTTTTAATTAATAAAATGTCAATACCAACAAACTCAGCCTTTGTAGTTTATCTGTTAGAAGAGTGAGATCCGTTTTCCAACTTCGTAAATGCTTACCTATTTGAAAGGTTAATAGAAAAAAAGTCAGCATCCACCCCACCCCACCCTCCTTTGCCTGTTCTATTCCCTGGATCATCTTAAGGTGGGAAGAAAATGCTGCAGAGAATTTACAGTTTTCATGATATTTTCCATGCTGCTGAGTTGTGGTTAGCATGAGAGTAATCGCTCATACAGCTCCGGGCCTGTGGGACTTGGCACTTTGTTGTTCTGACTGAGCACCTTTGAGAGCTCCTAACTGGGCTGTTAGTAAATAAACCGGAAGTTACTAACTTTATACTCTAGTTACCTATGTTCCCTGCATTTTGCACCCAGCCTGTTAGCGCAGAGATCAATCTCCCTGGTTGAATCCCGAAGTCTGAATCCCGTGGAGCTGGTGACATAGGTGGAAGCCTGCAGAGCCACCTCTGCAGTGCTCGCCATCAGCCGGTTTGAGGAGACGTGCTTCAACCAGGCTGCCAGGAAGCACAGGAATGCTAACGACTGTGTGTTAGCATGCACATCTTACCACATTTGTGGCTCCTGCTCCCTGTCAAAGGGAATGTCAAACCCCCTTCTGAGTATGTTTATAGAAGGCAGTTCAAGTGCTGGGTTTGTATTTGCTTTTCTAGCCTGATGAACCTTCCAGAGATGATGTGATCCTGCCTTTTGCAGTCAAAGCCCCATAACTTAACCAAAGTTAAACCCACAGCCACAGTCCCAGCTCAGGCTGGAGCCAAAAGCTCTTCTTTGCTTTACACCCCACTGAGCTTGACCTTTACCACGCAGATGTCTTGGAGAAAAGATTCAGTTTAGTCATATGGCTGGAGTTTTTCCATCCACCTCCCAAAAAAGAATAAACCCAACCCCTCAGTGCAGTCTGCCATGCGTATTGCAATCAGTAGAGCACAGCATACATCAGAGGAAGAATTCACCGCAGCCTTCAGAAGGGCTGCCATGGCAAAATGTCACTGTTACAGCCCAGGAGCTGTACAGCACAACCACACTGTGCAAACTTGTTATTTACAGTCTTACAAGTGAACCTTCTGCAGCACTAACAGAGTATCTACACGCCCAGTCTGCTTACTTTGCACAGTTTCCTTTTATACACAAAATAGTCAATAGCAATGCCTTTGCACCAGGAAGACTGTCACAAGTTCAGCTGCTGCTTATCATGCCCTGGAGTTCTTTGAAGTTTATCCTAAACAAACCCAAGTAAACAATAATTAGCTGTGGATGGGTGTGGGACTTAATCAGAACTCACAAAGGATTCATATTTATTAATTCTCTTGTACCAGGTGAGTTTATCTGTCAGGTAGAAAAGCGTTAGGACCTTCAATGTCTCACTTGAAAGTATCTCACTAGAATCCCAAGGACATCACACTTTTCAGACCACAGAAGAAAAGGCTGTCTGCTTTCTGAGGTTGAATACAACAGCCATAATAGCAACTTCTAAAGTGAACTCTGAGGTATCTACCTGCTTTGGGCATTTTGGTCAGGTTTTGGATTTTATTTTTTACAACTTCATTTGTTTGTTCAAACCACAAGTGCAGTTTGAGCCTTTCTGTGTCTGTGGCAAGAAGGAAGGACTTCACTCTTAACAGCATTTTGCAAGTAATTTATCATGAAGGGAAAATAATAATTTCTTTTGGAAGGCTATAATAACTTAAAAAGATTATTAGTGAGCCCTCCCATGTAAAGCCTGGTTGGTGACCACAACTTAGTTTTTGATGCAGTGGCTGGTTATTTTTTGTAGTTGTATTTTTCTCAGTTGTTTTACTTAGAAAGCAGCCTTAGCTTTCTGCAGTATTAGTAGCTACACTGACATCTTAGTTTTTGGAGTAAAAATGTTGCGATTCCTGCTAGGGATTACCTAGCAAGCTACAAGCACATGCCCACAGTTTCCTCAGTGGGCAGAGCCTTGTTGAATTTTGTTGCTATAAATGTGTGCTGTTTCTCAGATGGAAGAACTGTCAACATCACTACAAATGGCCTAATGATCTTAGAGAGCATTTTACCACCACCACCACCACTCTCCCCTCACCCTGCCCCCCTACACCCCCTCCCCGCACTCCTGGACACCGTGATTACTAAATTTAGTTGAAAATCTGGAAAATTTCTTAGAGGTTTCCAGTAGTCAGTCATTATCAATCTGTCCAATGTCACTGTTGGCATTAAATCAAAGCTCAAGAATGTTGGCTCAAGAATTTGAAGTGAGGAGATAAGGCTGAAATTCAATCTCACAGATAGTAATATGTCTCTTGTTGATTTTTTTATTTTGGAATTTATCTAATTTATGACTTGACATTACATTAAAAAATATTTACTTGAAAATAGAGAAGAGGTGGATTTTTAAGAAGCAGTTTGTAAATATCCCCATCCAGTTTTTGCCAACTGAACATCCAGGTCCCGTCAGAGAAACCTGGCTCCAGTGGTACAATTTATATAAATTGTGCATATGTAAAATAAGGGCTACCTGCACTTTAACTGTCTTGGAAGCTCTAAATTTTACCTTTTTTTTTTTTTTCCATGTGATAATACACGAAGGACCTTACACTGAGATTTTAATAAAGGACCTCAAAGAGTCAGTGCTGAGATGTGTTTGAGCTTGAGGAGTAGATTGGGTAAATAATTCAGACTTCACAGGTCTGTAAAGCAGATTTGATTCCTTGTATGTAAACAAAATCACTTCTTCCCCTATACAGGAAGAGATGGAGAAAAAGTTGTAGAAACAGTATTGGTTTCTCTGCCTCCTGCAGCAGCAGGTGGCTTTTACTGTCTGTGCCCAGTGTGCAGCGGGTCCCATGACCTGAAAACTTTTTGAATATGACCATGGTGAGCAAGAAGGCTCAGAGGGCTAAAAACTGCAAAGAGAGCTGTCACAAAATCTACATTTGATCTTATGTTGTCCACACTCAATCTCACAGCACAAGCTCAGCTGATTCAGCCCAGAAGCAGTTCACACATACAAAGCTTTGATATATAGGCTGACTGATTAGGGAAACATACAGAAATCCCCCATTCCATATATTCTCTGAAACATTTTCCAGTGTGGGAACCTGTTCAAATGACCAAACCTTTAGATTGAAACCAAAGCTCAGTTTCTCAATTCTGGCTCCACATTGTTAACAGTGAATCATTTAATGGACTGGCTAGGTCCTGCCATCATATGCCACTTGGTGGGCACGTGTCTGTATTGCTTACAAGGTTTGCACATGTCTGCAACAGGTGAGCTCATCACTTCCCTCTTTTGTGTCACTTTACAATGATAATGTCTGCACATTTAAAGCTATTAATATTCTTAGGGGTAGGGAAGCTACACAGCCATTCAACCCAATTAGATTCAGCAGATTAGAGAAGGGAACGTTCTATTTTCCAAAGTTGCTGATGCAGAACATGCTGCATGTGAGTATGTGTAGTAGAGTGACCTGTAAGGGAACAAACACACAAGAAGTGACATGGCTGGACTGGTGCAGCTAATGAGCAGGGTGGCATTAGGCAGGTGCTGTGCTCAATAGGAGTGCTGGCTACACTAATTACCAGAGGAAGAAGAGTGGCTAATCAAATTCAGTGTCACTGTGGGGAAATAACATAAGTAAAAATGAAAATGCTTAGTCTAGGAGAGAGAACAACCAAAAAATACTAAGCTACCCCATGCAGCCATGCTCCTTGCTGAGCATGTGGACAATGAGGTACTCTTCATGCTTGCTCCTCAGTTCCTAGTGCTTCTTTGAATGATAGAATCACAGAATTGCTTAGCTTGAAGAAAGCCCACCTTGAAACATACACTGTTCTGTGCTCAGCAAATTGTGCATAGTCAGCCTGCCAGCCTGTGCCTCAGGAAACCTAGACATTTTAGTTGTTTTGCCTGCCACTCATACCCTGTGCCACCTTGGAAGTCCCTTTGGGTATGGACAGGGGACATGCTGCCAGCTCTGAAGGTGGGAAGCCACATGCAATTACTCCTGCTGCCTGGGGTAGCTCAAACCCACTGCTCCCCTCTGCCAGGTGGGGGCACTGCAGGGGAAAACGTAAATTAAGCAAGAGATGGAAGGGATCACTGCCTTGAGATCCGAAATTAGACGTAAGATTCTGCCTTGTCTCAGCACTGGTGACACACTTCAGAACCATTATATAGTCTTGAATGTGGATGTATGTTCATAGTCATGGACAGAGGCAGCTATAATCCAGTTTCCCGAGTCTTCTTCCTTCTCTGTCACTGTGCTACCTCTGTCAATGGCTGGGATGTGAAGCCATGACACTTGATGTGAGGGAAAGGACTCTAGCCATGTTTTTATGGGAAGCAGATGAACTGAGGGCTCCCACGGCCTCCTGACTACTCTGTCTGCTTGTGCCTGTCAAAAATCCAGGCATTTGTGGTATGTAGAAACTTTCAGGAATAGATAGTAGCCGAACAGGAGTTTGCTGATATGAGTCTGCATACTTCATTCTGACATTCTGATGCCTTTTTGAGCATTCCATCTTTCTTCACAATAGTGAAAAGTGGGAGAATATTTATGAGAAAACTGCAGACATAAACATACTGAACGGTTCTGAAATTACAGATATTATAATAATGAGCAAAAATACTTGACATGTCATGCCCTCTGAGTTAAGGATAAAGTAGTTACCTAAGTGATTCCTCTCCAAGCAATGCAAGACCAACATTAATCATGTCTAAACATATAATTTCAGCTTGTACAGATACACTCTGGCTCCCGTCCAGCCTCTGAAAAGCTTAACCATGTTGTAACCACATTTTGATTATCTGTTGCTTAGGGAATCTGCTTCTGGCTTCCTGAAGGCACAAGGGAAACATGAACTAATGCTGTCAGTGTCCGGGCAGACAATGTCTGTCTTTTAAAAGAAAGTACTTTAAAAAACATGGAAGAGATCTGCATCTCTCTTGGTTACATCCTTTCTCCTGAAGCAGACACCTCCAGCTGCAGCTTATGCCCTGAGCCAGCTCTCTGATAACTTTGAGGCGAGGAGATGGTACCATTTTTGCCAAGTCCACAGCAAAAGCCATCGATTTGGGAAGAAGAGTCACTGCTCACGTGCTTGCGGGAGGGGCAGTAAGCTGTTTACAGCTGAAACCCAGGAGGCTGTGTGGCATTAAGGAGTTAATCAGCAGGGAGGCAGAGATTAGTGTCTAATTGTAGCAACTCCAGGCAGTTTAATTTGCTTCCCTTGGCCTAGTGACAGAGGGAGGCCATCAGCTGGAGCTGTGTGATGCCTGCTCCACCCAAGTATGGGTGGTTTCAACAAGTGCCTGCCAATCTTCCCCTCTTGCCTCTCCATGTGCACAGAAAAGCAGAAATCACCTACAATGATTTAACTCCTGATCTCCAATACCTAAGCTCCTCTGCACTGAGGGAATTACCCATCATTATATCCTTGATGGAAGCTGCTGTCTCCCCAGATTAGTTAGGCATGTTCACAAGTGGAAGAAAAAATAAAGTGGCTGAACAATTTGAGATTACTTTCTCTCTCCTTTTGTTGTTGCCAGTGTTGTGATTCTGCACTGAAATACTGTTTCCTTATCTCCCTTTTGTGTCAGTCACACTTCAGGGTGCTGACTCTGGAGTTAGACCAGACTGGGAAGGAACAGGGTGACCTGCATTTGAGACTGGGGATTAATTTTGTATCTGCACATCTCTTGGAAAAAGACCTGCAGTGTAGTAGCTTTCTTTCAAAATGAATCCGATATCACCACTTCGTACAGTAATTTATTTCTCACCTCACCACCATTCACGGTTCCTAATAAAATGCTGTATGTTTCATAGCATACCACAGCAGTGGACAACCAATGGGAAAGTACCTAGTTGTGGCATTAGTAGCAATGGTTGAAGCTGTGGTAGAACTTTCAGGAAGCTGGATAAAGACAACCAGACTGGAATTTGGCAAAATATCCTGGTTATTTCCTTTACCTTTAAGAAACACATCATGGAGATCCTAAGGGCTTCAACTGCATGAAAAAAAAAACCCCAAACGCATGGTTTCCTGATATGGTAAAACCATTCATTCACCAAAGTAATTGGAATCACTTGTCTGCTTTAGGAGAGAGTCCCTGCTAGCCTTAATTGTGATGATTATGTTTTCTAGAGAAATAATTACTTTGGGCTCCCAGCTCAGAGTCCTCAACATTAGTTTTCATGTGAAAGCACAGAGAATATTCATGAGCAAACTGCAAGCATAAATATACTGAAGGGTTGTGAACTTATGTGTACGCTGATACACACATGGTGACCTCAAGACGGCGCAGCGAGGCACGGAGGTGCTGAACTGCCCTTGGAAGGTGTCACAGGCAGCAAGTGTTATTTCCAGCCTCAGCTGAAGCAGTTGCTGAATTCTGAGTGATACCATGGGGAGGTCTGCCATGCAAAATCACTTTTCTTTTTGGATGTGAGATAATTGCTGTCATTTTGTGCCTGTTTCTTTTTAGGTGATAAAGACAGGGTGCTTCTGTTGAAAGAGGGGCCCCGGGTACTAAAAACACTGTGAGCAGCTGCACACAAAAATCATAAAAGGCCTGAGCTGGACAGGTATCTTTGATACTGAATGGTGCCGTGGTAGGAAGATGATGCGCTTTTTTCCAGTCCCAAGAACCAGGATTTGACCACTTGCTCTGGCCAGCACTGTGACAGTCAGCAAACATTAACTTCCAGACACATGGAAGCTGCCATCCGGAAAGGAGGGCTCGGAGAAAACGTCTCCGTGCCAAAGAGAAGGAAGAAGGCTGGAGCCTCACTCCATCGGTCCAGCGGGCAGGCCTTGAATGGTGTCAGCTCTTCGGGGAGCAGAGTGTATCGGTTCACAGAGACACTGGCAGGCCTTGAGCTCATCCTCGCTCTTTGCAACCACCTGGAACTGAGAGCTCCATCCACCTCGTTCCCAGTGAGTAACGAAACTGCGAAACCGTGACAGTCCCGCGGGACTTCTCCTAAGGTGAACGGGCACCAATGCCCGAAAGCTCCTAGTCGCCACCTCCCTACTGAAATGGCCGCCGTGCCCTGATCCTGGGAACTCCACAGCTGCGGAGAGGCGACTGTCTGCCTCCGTTGCGAGGACGGAGCAGTGCTGTAGATCGCTCCTACAAGCACTCAGCGCAAAGGGAAAGCGCCACTCGGGCTGCCGCCCACCCCCGCGACGGGATTCCCCTCCAACCACCGCGTCCCACCCGCCCTCGCTGTTCCCGGGACTGCCCGCGCACGCCCCCTGGCGGCGTCCGGCGGTGCTGCCGGGCGCCGAGAAGCGGAGGGGTGGCGGCATCGTGGTGCCTTGCCAGGCTCTCGCTCCCTTGGGCGGGCAGGGCAGGGCGTCGACAGCCGGGCCGGTCTCAGAAGAGAGGCGAATACCGAGCAAGCGGCGGTAGACACCTTTCCGCCTCGAGCAGAGCTTCTCCCAGGCCGGGGATTTTTCATGGCCCTTGGAAACTCAGCAGAGCTTCACACCTTCCTGGAAGTGTGAAACCACGAGAAGGGACAGGCCACGAAGCTCCCCTTGCAGAGCTGTGTGGTAGCAGCTGTGTGTGGCAGCTGGCCCTGGCCCAGGCCCGGTGCAGACTGAGCTCTGTGTCTGCGGTACAACTGATGTAAGTGGAACAGGTCTCCTTTGAGCCCTCCACTGCGCTTTTGAATGGCTGTCGCCAAGCTTCGCACTCCTCATCTTCCCAACAGAAGGAATTGGCAGCAGCCAGGCAACAGCTTTTGGCTGCCTTCTTGCCTCACACAGCTTGGAAACTGCCTTCTCCAATTGCAGCATTCTTCAACGCTATAAAAAAGTCTTCGTATGGTACCTGGGACAGGCTTGGATTCAAAGCTAGGTCTTCTCCAAATGGGTACAGACAGACCTCTGCCCAAGAAGAGGAAGATGCCAAAGGCTAGCTGGATGGGAAAAGCTCAGCCTGATGCATGGAAACCCAGCAAGCCCACCCCAACTAAATGTCATCCCCAGAGCTGCGACCCCATCACATGCTTTGGGGTGTAGCTTTTGTAAGGGGCTGAGCATACAGACACAGAGCTCTGGGAGAGTAAAGAACAACTTTCCACTTGTCTTGGCTTTTACTTACGTGGTACGACTTCAGCTGATGTACTCCCCCACAGTCATCGCTGTGGCCCCCCTAAAGCTGCACCAAGGACATGCAACTGTGCCTTGCAAACCTGGGCCTGGGCTTGCAGGCACCTGAATCCCTGCCTGTCAGTGTGTGTGCTCAATGGGGGAGCTCAGCAGGACCAGCCTTCCTGCAAGGCAGAATAATACTCATGTGATACAGGAGGTTAAACCAGAGAACTGGAATTCTTCCTCTGCCTCTAGATTTCTACATTTTTCCTCATGAATCTGTGTAAATTCACATATTTCTGTACCTGAAAGGGCTTGCCTGCATGATGTGGATATAACCTGCTAAAGTAGGATTTGCCTCATTTGTATGTATTTCATATTTAAGTGCTGGTTTGCTTCTGTAGGCAGGTTGCCACAAGGTACAGCAAGCTGCATTGGCATGAGAATATGGAAGTAGATGTGGAGGGTTGTACTGTTTCATTTTATTTTTTTATGATTTAAGGGCTAGAGTGTGATGTAGGTCTCCAGTTGAAGCGAGCACCATTATGAGATGGAGGGGAGGGGTGTATCCTGCTTCCTTTTATGCATTGCTCTGAGGTGGTACAGCTGAGTGGTGTCCCTAAATAGCTCATACAGGCAGTACAGCACTGGAGGACCTACAGCTGGGTCTAAATGACCAAAAGTGGTTTTTCTTTATATGAATTAAACCTGTTACATACTTGTGCTCTTTTATTTCATTTCTTATGCATTACTTTCAGACTTTTAACAGCATTTCTCTGGCCCAAAGTAGAAATGCTAATGGTCTAGGATTAATTTTTTTAAATTAAGTAACAAAATACTTGCAATCAGCATTGGTAAGGCCACACCTTGAGTACTGTATTCAGTTCTGGGCCCCCCACTATAAGAAGGACATTGAGGTCCTGGTGTCGGTCCAGAGGAAAGCAACCAGACTGGTGAAGGGTCTGGAGATCAAACCTTATGAGGAGTAGCTGAGGGAGATGGAGTTGTTTAGTCTGGAAAAGAGGAGGCTGAGGGGGGAATCTTATCACATTTCAGAGAGATGAGCGATGGTCTCTTCAGCCAAGTGGCAGGTGATAGGGCAAGGGGAAATGACCTTAAACTGTATCAGGGCAGGTTCAGATTAGATGTTAGGAAAAGGTTCTTCACCAAAGAGTTGTCAAGATGTGGAACAGGCTGCCCAGGGAGATGGTTGAGTCACCATCCTTGGATGTAATTAAAAGACATAGATGAGGTGCTTAGGGATATGGTTTAGGAGAGGACAGGTACAGCTGGACTCGATTATCCTAATGGTTTCCAACCTGGTCATTTTGTGATTCTGTGAAATATTTCATTTTTATGTGTAAAAGAAAAAGACTGAAAGTACACCAAGAAGTTAAGTGCTTGGGTGTGAGATTTGTTTAGATATATAATCGTGTAAACACTGAAGTAATACAAGAAGCAAAGGAAAGGTTGCCATTTCTATAAGGAATTACCCATCTGATTCAAGGAACAGACCTTACTGTGGCTCCCTTTTGGAAAGTCTATCCATCGCCACAACTTGAGATCTCTGAGCAGCCAACTCAAGTCAGACCCATGGGTAACCCTTGTGTGCTGGTCAAGAAGGAAGGGGATTTTCTTGCTTGTGCACATAGCCTCATTCTTTTGGTGTGTCTTGTCAGCAGTGTTTTCTCTTGAAAACTGTAGGGAATAAACAATTAACCACTAGATGGCTGTATGCAGTAACAAACGGCCCCACATATATTTGTATTCGGACATAATTCATACTAAAGAAGCATTATTATTTTTATAAGCCCGATCAGGATTTTCATGAACAAATTTATGTGGATGGGCCAAAGAGGTAGGACAACTGTCCCTCACAATATTATTTGCTTTATAAGCAATCTTTGTTATTCTGTGTTGTTGAGGCTATGCCAGATAAGAGGGCTGTGGGGTACAGTGCAATACAGAGTTTTGCTCAGTAGCTCTTCACAAAATCACTCTGAACAGGGTAGCCTTGTCTAAGTCTGAATGTGTGAGCCCTGAACTCTCCTCTGGTGCTTGACCCAGCCTAATTCCAACAAGGGTCAGGAATGTTATTTTCTGCCTGGACTATGGGGCCACACTGCTGCCTCAGTTTGAGATGGTGCTAGAAGTTCCAGATATGGAGTACTGGTCAGTCTCTGGCTGTGCTGGACATGCTTTTGGGTGGCAGAGGAAGCGTGAAAGAAAAGGATAGAAAGTCTCCACCCCTTCCTCCTTTGGGGAAGTCCACAGGTCCCAAAGAGGACTGTGGTGAGTTAACTTTGGCTAACAGCTGTATATCCATCCACTCAGCTGCTCACTCCCTCTTCCCTCCTCCAGCAGGGCAGAGGGAGAAAATAGGATGAGAAAGCTTGTGGGCCAAGATAAAAACAAGAGCACTGCTTACCAATTACTGCAGCAGGCAAACCAGACACAACTTGGGCAATATCAGTGTTATTTATTGCCAATTAAAATAGATTTGGGTAGTGAGAAACAGTTCAGTGAGAAACAAAAAGAACATCAAAGTAACACCTTTTCTTGCCCCTTTTTTGGCTTAATGAATATGGTACTGATCCCTGTACCGACCCCTGAGAGACTTCACTAGTCACAGGCCTCCAGCCAAACTCTGTCCCATCAATGACAACTCGCTGGCTTCTTCCCTTCAACCAGCTCTCAGTCCACCTCACTACTCTGCCCTCCAGGCCACACTCCCAAAGTTTGTCCACCAGGATGCTGTGGGAGACGGTGTCAAATGCTTTACTGAAGTCAAGGCAAACCACATCCACTGCAGTGATTCAGTGGATCAGGCAGATAGAAGGACCAGTGAAAATGAGATTGTGTGCCTTCAACATAGGTGAGTTACCTACAGGTGGGCTATCTCAGTGGCAGCATGTCCACACTTCTGTAAGCTGACCACAGGCACAGAGGGGGGCACAACACCCAGAGCATTGGAAGTGACTATCGAGTAGGAATTGTAGCTCCTAGACCAGGTCATACGTTATAACAGTCCCATTTAGCTGTAACACAGTCCAGGCAGAATAGTCACACAATGGCCTGGGACCATGGGATGGGGATAAGAACCCCAGTATGCTATTTGATTGCAGTAAGGTGCTGCCATCTAGCATCCTTTGAATGTTTTTTTCCTCTGCTATTTCATTTCTCGGGAATTAACAGCAAAGGCACCCCTCTCTTTAAAGTGTTTTTCCAGCTCCTGATACCTAGTGGGGGGATGTGAAATCAGAGGTGCCTGTGTTTTAACCAGTGTGAATTTCTGTGCCCAGTAATATCCACTGTTACCTCCTTACATTAATGCATCCATCTGTCTTGAGGGAAATAAATGCTAATTTTGCATTTCCGGAAGTTATTGTATGTGTATGCATGGATATAGGTACTTAGCTTTAGTCTCCTGTTGATCTAATCTGAGAGGAAGTATAACACTCATGGGGTAAGAAACATGTATATTTTGTTTCTTTGACCATTTTAAAAATCAAATTGTTACATTAAAAATCTTTATAAAAGCAAATTAAAATTCATTAAAAGGGACCTAAGATTTTGTTTCATAAAGGATTTTGAAATTTCTGAAACATGCATGTTGATCTTGTCACCAAAGACTGCTGGATAAGCGATAGCAATGCAGCAAAAACAGCTAGACCTGCAATTAGCCTAACTTGGACTCACACGGGAATTTCACTTGAACAAAAACCTGTAGTTTCAGTGTTCTTTATTTTCTTATTGAGAAATTTAAGCAGAACATCTTATTATGTCAGTAATTTCTCATTTCCTCTGTAATAGTATTTTGGCAGAACTGACATGATACTGTGAAACATTGCTTTGATAGTACTGCTTATTTTTAAGTCAGATGTGCTCTGTCAGGGATTTTTTTTTTCCAATCCCGTTGGATGGGACCGACTTTTGCAGCACATTTTCTTCCTGATTGCTTGCTTTATATAATCATTATGATATCCAGGCTGATTTCAGAGGCACAGTTTGGAAACCTGACCTCACAGGCAAAAAGAAAATCCGTCACTGTATGGTAAGTTTTCCCCACCTACAGTTCCTGGAGCTTTCTCATTCATAGCTAGACAATTAGATTACTTGTTTCAAGGATTTATTTTTTTCCCATAAAGCAGCTTTTTGGTTTGTACATAGATTAGAAAGAGTAATTTTTTTTCTTTTTTAATTAGAAGGGTTTTAGCAGTTTCTTTTACATGTAAAATGTGAACATTGTGGGCTCATCTTAAGAGAGGAGCAAAAGTTCAAGGAAGGCGATTCTGCCTGACCTGAAACGTTGCTGCATCTGAGTTACCAGACATTATTCCAAGTCCCCAGTGGCAGACAATCTTTGGTTTTATATCCACATCTGATAAAATATTTTAAATTGATTCCTATTTCTTTACACAAAGCAGTGAAATTTAAGCACTTGATAAAGCACCATATTAAAGCCTGGGGTATCTCCGAAGAGTACTGTGGTACCAAAAAACTTCTCACTCTGCCCAGCTAGGCTGAGTTCCTGGTTGCTGCCACTCAGGATTTGGATATGCACTGCCAGGGTGAAGAAACAGTGATGGAGAATGGCAGGCTGCTCAGGCAACAGCTGTCAGAATGACTGGCCCACAAGGAGGGATTAGTGCCTTGTTGGCCGTGACAACTGTCTTCAAAATATTGTAGCTAATTCCCAGACAAACACTATAGGTCTCTCAATTTTCACTGCTTCTGCAGTGAAGTTTGATTTTAGATTATTGGATAATATATTAAAAATGAAACTGCTAGTGCCAGCTGAGAGTGTCTGAGATGAGATTTATCTGAGTCTGAAATGGTTTAATCAAATTTTTACCTTCATCTTAGGCTTTAAGTAAAGGGAATGCTCTTTCTCCGGAGTATATCATGTGAAAGTGGTGACTGCAGATTTATTTATAAGACTTCAGGAAAATTGTGCAAACCACTTTTTAAAAAAATATATTAAAATTTCATTAATATCATGGCAATAGAAATCAGTGTAAGTTCAGAGGATGCAAATAAGAAGTAACACAAGCGTACTATAGAGACTACTCTTAAGCTGAGTGGTGATTGATTTATTAACTTTTTTCCATTTATGCCTATTGCCAGTAAGTCCCTGGATTTCTCTCTGTTAATTCTAATATCAGGAGCAGGACTCATGCAAATTCAGAGAAAATACATGGTTGCAGCTTTCTAAAATGGGGAAATGAGTGATTTCTTAACAGAGCATCAAGCTAATCTTGGATCCCTGTTTAGTCAGTCCCCAATGAAACTGCCCATTGTGATGCCAAACAGAAAGTGAGTTGTGATTATGAACATCTTTTCAGAGTTCAGTGTCTGTAAGTGTAGCTCTGACCATCACCTCTTACCTAATTATACCATCACCTCTTACCTAAAAGACACCAACATCTCCTGAAGGCATTGTGCCTTCAGGAGATGTTGGTGTCTTTTGTGTGCTGCACCAGCACTAGGCAGCAGGATTAGGTATGTTTCTGTGCTATACATTTTTTGCAGAGTATCTCAAATGCCTGATCTAATATCTGAAAATATTATTCAGAGCAGTGTTACTAGGGAAAAAAAAAAAAGAAAAGAAAAGCATTGGTTACTCAAGAACTGCCTTGAATCCCCACAAACCCACAAAATTATCTTGTTCACAGATAAGCCTCTAGAAGGGATTCACCTAAAATACCAGGTAGCAGAAACTGAACACCAGTACTCTTCTTTCTTCTTCCTGTGTAATGAACACTTTGTTCACCTCCTTCTTTCTCCACATGGATGAAAGTAGTACATGTCCAATGTGCAGCAGCAGCTGTACCTTGCTGCTGGCAGGTACACACTGGTTGTTTTGCATACCTTTAGCAGCTGTCATGAATGCCCATCAGCAAATGTTTACATGAAGTTTTTATTTAGTTAAAGATGTGACACATAACATCAAGGATGAACACAGATGAAAAAGTGAGCTGTCCTGTACTGATTCAACAGGCTCAAGATTGCTAATCTGGTACTCGGGGCACCACGAGGTCAAGTACTTCCCCTTATTCAACCACACACAATACCCCTGGCTGCTCTGTATTTTTAGTTTTAAGCATTTTATATCTTTGGTATTGGATTGTTCCACCAACAATCACAGTATAAGAAAAGTTTTGTAGTGAAGAGCTGCCAAGTTGGAAGGTTTGTGGTGTTAACTCAGACACTGCTGTATGTTGTGCTCTCAGATGTGAAGGGATGCCAAAAGAAGATTTTAAGCTGCAGACACAAGACATCCCTATGCTCCTCTGTCAGGCAGGCAAAGCTATGTCTGCTCTGTACAGTTTTCTGTTAGCAGGTGAAGGTGACACCATCAGAAAAAGGACCTCAAGTTGTACAAATACAAGTAGAGAGGTAGCATGTAGCAGCAGGGTTTTCTAGGGCTTGTGTTATGTGAAAACTAAAGTGTGTTGATGCATCTTGCATGGCTGGTGGTGCCCCCTGCAACAGTAAGAATATTAATGACTGTTTGGGTCAGTTTCAATTTCAGCATTGAAATTTGCATGAAACTTAAGGAGAAAAGACACTGTTCCTTGATCTCTTTTTGCAGTTTTAACCAATGTGTGAATATGCTTAGATAGACAGGCTTTCCTCTGCCGTGCAGGTAAACCAGCCTTCAGAGTGAGGGGTTTGAGCCTTGGAACCTCCAAGTGACACCAGTCACTGGCAAAACTGTCACTGACTGTCTGCCACCTTCAGGCTGAGAGCAATATGGTCCGTAAATAAAGTGCTCAGGCAAGTACAGGCTATTTACCTGATTAATCTCAAGTGCATCATCCCTCTTTTTTTTTCTTTTAGAAAAGCACAGGTTAAATTTCTCATGAAGCTCTGATGAGTGAGCTGTAGCTACATCTTGCTCAATGCTATGGTATTTGAATATTTTATTTGCCTCTATAATACATGGAGGTTAGCTACCGAAGCCTAGGGCTTTTTCTCTACCTTCAAGAGACACTGGAAAGACCAGTGAATTACCTTTTGTAAAATTGGGAGGACACAGAGAAATTTATGGAAGGGGGAGGAAACATTTACAAATAGTAGCTATGTGACTTTGCAAGGGAAAAAAAAAGTTCAAAAAGTGCATAGTCTCTTGGAAGGAAACGCTTCTTCAGGAAGTGATTCTCCCAAGCTATTGTGCCAATTTTAGCATCGATCACCTAAGCAGATTGCAGCAGCTCTCAAAGGACCCATGCAAGCTACTGGCTTCAAGGACTTAAACAGGCACACTGCTGGTAGGTCCGAAGGGTAAGGGTAGGCGCAGAAGAAGTCTCTAGAGGACTACAGATGACTAGAGTGTATCTCTGGGAAGTTTAAAAGACTTTTTTTTCTTTCATTGCCCATTCAGTAGCATTGTCCCATGCTTTCATTAGAGTTAGAAATAAAACCTCATCTTGTATCAGGGTGGCTGCAGCACTGGTTGTTCTGGCTAGCAAGAGGAAACGTGATGTAATACACCCACCCGCATTTTTGTTCCCTGGAACATGGAGGGTGCAGTCAGACGGTGTGAGACCCAGCTGAGGTAGAGCCCCTGGGGTCTGCCCTGTGTGGGATGAGGGCGTGGACAAAGCTCAGCTGGGGTCAGCCATTTCCCAGACCTTCTCGTCTCTCCCCAGAAGACGAGCATGTCTTCAGCCCTTTCTGCTGAAAACAGCTGCAGCAAAACAAAAAAGCTTAAACAGCTTGGCACAAAGCCTGGATGTGCTCCCAAGGCCAGGGTGAATAAAAAGATACGCACAGCTAGGCAGGCTGCTAATCACTAATGGAAACATTTCTTCATTATGCAACAGGCAGCCTTAAATACCCTCCTGGAAAAAAAAAAACCCAAACCAAACCCTTCTTTCCTCTTGATGCTCTACCTTCTTAAAGAGGCAGAGGAGCACTGAGGGACTGCAGATGGCTGCGGTGCAAGCGGCAGGCCTGCGACAACTGCCAAGCCTGATGTTTTGGCCAGGCCGGGATGGAGCCTGGCCATGGAGCAGCGTGCTTGTTTGCGGAGGGGAAAACGAAATGCAGCAGGCAGACAAGCTGCTGGCCAGGCAGGCAGGAGGAGGTTGTGACAAACAAGGAGGAGGCAAAAAATAGCTAAAGGAGGAACTGGGCAGGAGAATGTACCCACAGGGAAACTTTTCTCAGCCAGCAGTGTGACAGCACTCTCACTGTGCTATGATGGCCGTGCCTGTTGTGGGCACTGCCCTGATGCTCTGGCTGGCTTTGGGTCCCGACCCAGCGCGGACAAGCAGCAACACACCTCTGCAATTGGAAAGCATGGAGGTGGAGACATTGAGGTGCCAGAGCAGGTGGGAGACCATGCAGGCAGTGAGGCTGTGGAGGTCTGCCAGCTCCTGGAAGACAGTGGAGTAGTGGGAACTGAAGGCATTATTTAAGGAAGGACATCAGATGGGTATGCACGACGTGCTGCTCCAGCCAGCAGCTTGCTTCCCGTGTGACAGCTTCTGACAGCAATCACTTTTGAAGTGACAGTGAAGACATGGAAGTGTCTGTGATATTTTGGATAAATATGACATTTTTTTTCAAGTTTCTGGATGGGATGTGGCTAGTTATTTCAAAACTGTGTCTAAAACAATCTTGAGCTGAAATAAAGAAAATCTGAGACCTATGTACAAGCATTTGCGTCTTGTGTGAAAAGGACCTAGAGAAAGTGTCTGAGGAACAAGAAGTATTTTCATGTGGGAAAGGAAGGGGTTGCATGAATCATCACATATTTTCAATTTGGATTTTACAGTAGTGAAATTTTAGGGTGGAGAGATGCCATCTAAAAGTTGACAGAATTTGTTTTTTAAAACACATACAGGTGGAAAATCTATACTTGGAACAAAAAAGAAAAATAGTAATAATTAAGTGACAGAAATCATAGAATCATAGAATATACAGAGTTGGAAGGGACCCATATGGATCATCAACTCCAACTTTTGAAATTGGAATAAACCACTTCATTTAGCAAAATAGCAGCATGATGGCTCAAACCCTGTCTCATGACGACAAGCCACATGAAATCTGTGCAGCCACCAGCAAGTGGCTTGTTTCCCCCGTGTTTCACTGAAAAGGGGTGGAGAGAAGTGTGCATAATTAATACCCAGGAGACAAGTAGGAAACATCTGTTGAAGTAATTGCTCATTACTCTCAAGTAGGTATTGATCAAAATGAAATCAAATCACAGAATCACAGAACATTGGGAGTTGGAAGGGACCTTGAAAGATCATCTAGTCCAACCCCCCTGCCCGAGCAGGATCACCTAGATTAAATCACACAGGAATGTGTCCAGATTGGTCTTCAATGTCTCCAGAGAAGGAGATTCTATAACCTCTCTGGGCAGCCTGTTCCAGTGATCTGTCACCCTCACAGTGAAAAAGTTTTTCCTTACATTCACATGGAACTTCCTGTGCTCCAGCTTGGATCCACTGCCCCTTGTCCTACTCTTATTCCTCTAGATAGCAGAATCTGGAGATAGTCCAAGAAGAAGTAATGAGAAGCTGCTAGGTGGCCTGATGCTGAGTACAGCATGCACCCACCAGTGCATGTCTGGAGGGGCAGAAGAGGTGGAACACAAGGAGAGACCCTCTGCTTAGAGGAGCCCTTGCACCACACTGCCTGTGGGCACAGAGGACAGACTCATCCAGTCTGGGTAAGTATTTAAGGGTGAATTATTAAAAAAGAAAAAATCATGTGATTTTTGATCATGAAAGCTAGAAGTAGGAGGAAAAAATGAGTATTTGACAGTTAGAAAAAAAATCACCTGTCATTTGTTCAGGAAATTCAGGTTATTCTGTGACTCTGCAAGAGAAGTTTCTGGGTGTGGTGTGACTTACCTTTTCCTGTTTCTTGCTGTTATTCAGTGAGATGGTGGCTTTTAAAATTGAAGTTATTATCTTTATGTGATAAACTTAGTTCTGGTGGCAAGATAAATAATGCTGTAAGCAAGACCTCATTTTCCTCTCTCTGCTTTCTTTGGTTAAGTAATTTACTTTAGTAATGGAGGAAAGCAAGGTACAATGTAAATATACATTGTCCTTCATTATCCAGCCTTTAAGTAATATTTTATTGTGCCAGATAATGACTTTATGTTTGGGATTGCAAAATGTTCATGTGATTTTGACATTTTGTATCATTTTACAACAGTAAACTGCAATGTTTACAAAAACCCAAACCATTCCAAAACCAAACCAAACTCTCTGTTTTCTCTTTCTTCATCCTGATCACAATTTTTCAGGAAAAAAACAGCTACACAGAAGTTTTCCTCTTTATTTATAATTGCAGTTCCCTTGAAGTTTCAAAGCCTGGAATATTTTTAGAGCACAGATACCTTGGTTCATTTGCTGTGAGCAAGGCAAAGCACAGTTCAGCACATCAGTCTGTCCTGAGTGACTGGTGCCATGTAAATGTGTCTGTCCATCCTCATGCCTCCAGCACTCCAGAGAGTCATTCTGAGAAAAGGTGAGATGGATCAAACAGAACTCAGTTACAAAAAGCTTCATGTCCCTGCAGGTGACTGGGGTGGTGTGTCAGTGGTTAGAAACTCACACCTCACGCATGATTCACTGGACAGCTTAAGTAGGGGTGAATGGCTGGGCTGGGTGGGAGACACATTGGTTCCTCACATTATGGAAATACACTTATATGGGGACTTTCTGAGGCACTTGTATTAAAAATTCACAGAAAATGTGAGAACACATAAAAATACCCAAGCCCCAAACTCCCAGATTCTTCTAGTCTGTATTTATGGAAGAAGCAAAGGTATTTCAAGGGGATTTGCCAAACATCCTAAAGACCCTTGGCCGTACTTTACGTGCTGTGGGGGAAACAGGTGGAGGCTGAGCTGCACTTGGAGTGAAAACAAGTAGTAAGCAATGAGCCAACCTCCCTGGCTTCTCCCTTTGCCTTGCTTTGGTCATGGCAGAGGTCCCAAGAGGAGCATCTTGGCTCCTGCAGCAGGGGATGTCCTAGGGCACTGATGGGCAGGGTTGGATGCCCTGACCCATGTGAAAGCTCTGCTGGGAAACTGCCTCAGTTTACAAACACGTGGACCTTAGTGTGAAGCATCGGTGCTGCTGTTCATTGGCATATGCAATACCTGAAGAGATGGAAAGAAATGGGAGTTCTGCCCAAGATGGAGTGGACAGGTGTGTGCTGTGCAGCAGTGTGCTGCCACTCTCCCAGCATGACCAATCAACTCCAGCAGCTGGAGGCTGGTGTGAACCTCTGTCTGGTTCACACACTTACTGTGACTGCCAGCCCGTGCCTGAGAGTCATCTGGTGCAGTTCTTCTCGGCCATTGACTTGTTAAGGAGACGACACAGTAATCATAAAAGATAAGCCTTCTCTTTGCTAATGACCTTGTAAAGGGCTGTTTAGACTCTCCCCAGACAGAACCTCCAGATAAAATAATTCCTCTTCAGACCTTTCAGGTCTGAATCTGTTGGAAAAAATGTTTCTGGGAGTTGCAACCTGGAGTCCTCCAAGTTGGAAAATGGGAGATAACAGATGTTTCTCTTGAGAAAAGGCCTTTGCAGGCCTTGGGTTATCTCCAAAGCCAACTCCAACACCAGCCCACCACTGAGGGTGACCAGGACCCTCCAAGAAAGAAATATCAACAAGGGTTTTTAGTTTTTCAATTCTCCTTTCATTTCTCCTGTGGGAACGAGCTACTCTGAGGACCATCCAGGTGAGTTGCCACGGGTGTCAGCACCACACCTGAGATCTTGCAGGGAAGGGGTGCCAGAGGGAGATGTGGCATTTGAACACAGCCTGGATCTGGGCTGGGCTGGCTTGCAAAGAGCCTTGGAGCTGGACAAGGGGGACCCAGGAATCCACCCAGGAGTGGGCAAGCATGGACAAGTGTAGGTGTGGTCATGCTGACCTCTAGTCAGCACAAAGCACCCCATAGCACAGCGATTGATGATAGTTGTTCTACTGTAAATTTGCCATTTTTCATTTCTTTTAGTTTGAACAATAAAAATATCTCATTTATTCATAAGCATTTTGTTTTCCTGAATATACACAGAGCTATTTAATTGTCCCATATACAGTACTTTTTATTCTGATAACAAATATAATTTAAGCTCTTTCACTTGTGTCCCTATGTAAATCTTGGTACAAATATGTTACTTATGGTTTCTTAATTTAACACTTTCCTCTTAAAAGTTTTCAGTGACCTGTTGGGAGAAACCAACAGCATATTGTTTATCCTATTTAATATGGGGATTTTGATTTTTATTTATTTTGTATTTGCAGTTTGTTTGGCCCTTGAACAACAGCTGCAATTGAGTAGAATTCCAGATAAAGACCACCACATTTTCCAGACTGGGAGACCAAGGGGTCCTTTCCTCAGCTGTGCTGGAGCAGCTCAGTAGCCACAGGATGGCAGTGAAGCTGGGTGGACAGTGCAGACACGTAGGAGTAGGAAAATTTTTGCATTGCCACATAAAGCCAAAACTTGATGGTTGAACTCTGACCCTGTGTGTCATCCCTGTGTTCTTTTGACATTTCACTTGTTCACAGCAGGAACGCTTCTCTCCCACATACAGGGATTGAAACTCCCCAAAGTCTAGCACCAGATGCCAGAAGACAGACTGGTTTACATGTTTTGAACAGAAGGGAGGTAAAAAAAAATTACCAGGTATGAAGCTTTTTTAAGGGTTTGGCTTTGCTTATTTTTCCATGTGGATTAGATGGAACATGGGTTACTAAAGTTCAATGACACTGGAAAGCCTTTATGCTGTAGGTTATCTCCCTAGGTCAATTTGTGTCTCAAATCAAAAGCTTATTGCGGTTCAGTGCTGGTTCAGAACTGACAGTCAATGGGCTGTGTAAAATAATTAGATCTTCCAAAAGGAATTCCACTTTACCCAAACAGAGCATGAACATTTGTAGTGGAACGATTTTAAGCCTATTTTGGACATCTTCCCAACTCCAAGTTGCATTCACATCGAGTGAAAATCAGAGGATGGCAAATCTAAAGGCAATAAAGAATTTTTAATCATCAAATTAATCTAAGCAGTAGTAAGTATCTCCTCTGGAGATAATAAAATTCTAATAGAGGGGGAAAGTGTTCAGGAAACATCTCTGTTCAGTATCTAACATACCCTTAAGTATTAATGTAATGGAAAGTATTATTCTTATGCGATACAAGTAAATAACATCACTTCTTTCTGAATGCCACAAATCCTACATTTGCCTGAAGAAGAAGGAAAATAACCAGTGTCATTGTATGTTAATTATTGGAAAACAAAGCTACTTAAATAAACCTGATTCCATGCTTTGCTGATGTCATTTACTACCCTAGCTGATAAAAGCGATTATTTTTGTGAGGCATTTGTTTCAGTATTGTACAATGTTTGGACAGAAAAAACCCTAACCCATGCTCATTAAACTGAGACCTGCTGCCCCAGCAGCATTACCAATAGGTTGGCAATGAGAAACCTTTGGCACATGAAGTTTCTAGTTATTTTCTGTGGAGATCAATGCCAGATTTTATCTCATTCTACATTTTCATCTGTGACCAGGAAGAAAATATTATATCACCATGGGAATTGCACCTAAGAGGTTAAAAACACAGGTGTCTGCTTATCTGTTATGCAAATATTGTGGATGGTGATCCGAAATGTTCGAAATGTTGGTATGAGAAGCAGACGAAGGAGAGAGTCTTTTGGCAGCAGGATGGTCCTATTTTGGCTAGAGACTGTGGGATGAACAGATAGAGGGTTTCTACGCAGATTTTGAAGGCCACAGTGCCTTTTGCTTCATTACCTGCAAAATGAATATTAAAGTTGACACCCCTAAGCATGCTGATGAGAAAAAAGCAGTACATGCTAAACATGGATGACTACAGTACTTGACTCTCCACCCAAATCATGTTAATTGTCACCCCTGGGAAGGAATGGCTAAGATTAGGGTATAAAGTGTATTGAGAGTATGGGACTGTATAAAGTTATCCCTGGGGGCAGGGGCAGGAGAGAGGAAATTGAAGACCCCGATGAGGAAGCCTCTCAGTCATACATCAAACTCTTAGCCTTTATGTGACAGTTACTACTGGTAAAACTTCCTCTCTACTGGGAAGACTGAGAAAACAGCAAAAATGGAGGGAGCAGAGAAGTCAGACGGATTAGCAAACCAGACCCGCTGAATCAAATGCACTTTAATACAGGCAAATACAAGGTGGGGTATTTTATCCTAAGAACAACAAAGAAGGTCAGAGGCACAGTGAGCCTATTTTATTTTTATTATGAATATTTTTCCACTGCAAAGATTATCCCTTGATTATGGCAAGTCACTGCAGAAATAGATAAAAGCCAGCTAGATTAACTTCTCAATTCACTTCCTTGTTCATGCCACAGCGGTTTATTCTCATCTCCCTTGATAACCTTGAAAACCTCAGACTAAACAGTTTCCCCCAGTTTATAACGTTCATCATTGTGTAAGCCAGATACAAATTGTCAAGTACATCTGTGCTGGTTTTGGCTCGGATAGAGTTAATTCTCTTCACAGTAGCCAGTATAAGGGTGCTGATAACACTGGGATGCTTTCTTTCTTGCTGAGCAAAGCCAGGGCTGCTCCTCACATCACCCCAACAGCTGGGGGTGTGCAAGAAGTTGGGAGGGGACATAGCCAGGACAGCTGAGACGCTCAACTGACCAAAGGGATGTCCCGTAACACATAATGTAACGCTCAGTATAGAAAGCTGAGGGAGAAGAAGGAAGGGGGGGTTGTTCGGAGTGATGGTGTTTGCCTTCCCAAGTAACTGTTGCATGTGATGGAGCACTGCTTTCCTGGGGATGCTGAACACCTGCCTGCCCATGGGGAGTGGGGAATCAAGTCCTGGGTTTGCTCTGCTTGTGCAGCTTTTGCTTTCCCTGTTAAACTGTCTTTATCTCAACCCACCAGTTTTCTTACTTTTGCCCTTCTGATTCTCTCTCTCCATCGCACCGTGGGGAGTGAGCAAGTGGCATGTGGTGCTTAGTTGCCCTCTGGGATTAAGCAATGAGAATGTCTCAACTAGGTTATGGTTCAAAGAAACTAAACATAGAATCATAGAATCATTAAGCTTGGATACTGATCTGCAGACAACTGAAAGTGCTGTACAGAAAACTGTGGTCCAATACTTGTCCTTGTTGCCTGACAACATTTCAGACATTTTGCTTTATTAGAAAGAGAAATCGATGGTGGATCCAGGTAGGTCTTTGATGCAATTCCATTGTCTACAAAGGAAAACCCTGTTTTCTTGAATGCATTATTAATGCAGGTGGAGGGTATATTGTTTTTGGCATCAACACATATTCCAAACAGCCCTGCCTAGATATAACTGCATTTGTTCTGGTTTTCTACACTGGGAACATACTTGACCTGAATTGGAAATTATTTGAGAATTCGAATGCATTTCTAGAACATCGGTAAGATAACCATGGAAATGGTAATGAAGTGGGCTTAGTATTTAGTTGGTTTTTAGTGCAGAGACATACCTCTGGTTCCACATGCTCCCTTTGGACAAATTTCATTTTGATTCCTTTATATCCCACGGAGTACCCGAAGGAAAAGACAAAGTGATGTCAGAAAAATGAAAGATGAGTCTCAAAAGGTGAGACTCCATTGATTCCAAAGCTGTGTTGTTAGTGGGGAATGAGTGCATCCTCAATGCAGATAGACACATTAAGAATTGTTATTTACATATCCAGCTAGGAAGAAGTGAGGGGTTGATTACCCCAGATATGCAAGGCATTTAAATGCCTAACACCCTTTGATTTCAGGAGGCACTAGTCGCCATAAATTTTGTGTGACTCTGTGGTTTGCCCAGCATCAAGATGATTATTCAGGAAGCTATGAATTTAAAGGCAACCTGTGTATTACACTGATTTTCTAACCTTATCCAAGACAATACACCTTAAAATCTCAATACACCATATTGATGAGATTCATCTCATCAAACATGTCACCTTTACAGTGTAAAAATCTGCATCTGAACTAGTCATCTGGACGCTCTCTCTAGTCAAGGGAGGGAAAAACAACAGAGATGAATTCCACCTTGAGTGTCTGCACCGCAAAAGCGGAATACCAAAATGCAGCCTACACCAGCTGTGGTCATCCACTTACCCTCGCATTTCGTACTTGCTATCCTGAGATTCACCGGAAAAAATTACAAAACATATCCAGGGGATTTCCACACAGTCCTTGATGCTATCTTTAGAGTGCAGTAATGCAGTTTCAGAATAAAGAACTTGTTTGTTCTTTTTCTTGTGTCTACTTGTCTCTGCTTCACCCAGCGCAAAACAAGAGAGTTTACAGATTAAACATCTACTGGCTCCACATGCCTATAAAGTTATCAAGTTCTGTTTTTGCTGACCTCTGTGATGTCCTGTGATTATTTTCTGTTTATTATAGGCTTTGCTGGGTTTGTTTTAGCTGCTATTTTCAGTGTTGTGGTATTAAAAATATATTAATTAAATCTTCTCTACATTAGCAAATATTTTTAAATAGCTGATTGATTGTTTTTAACTGGGCAAAAAAATAAGTCACAATTTATATGATCTAACTACATGTTTCCTAGAACTGAAAATATTTAGTTACACCCTGAAACATAATAGAAAGAGTGTGTTAATAAAAAGAGGTTAGGCATAAACACCTCCAACACACTCCAGCACCTATACTGCAGATGTTGTTACAGGCTGAACCTTCATTGTGGAAAGGAAAACGAGAGAAAACCTACCCATCTCCGCTATATTTCCTGCTGGGCTTTGATGAGAGCTTAATTTAAAGATATTTCTAAACAGGAAGCGTTGTTGCTCAGAAGAGTAAATGCTATGAAATTTGGAAGACTGGCCCTTTGGGGACCATGGCTGGACTTCTGCATTTCTACAAATGAAGCCATCTGCAAGATGAAGAAAGCAGAGATAAAGGAGAAGCACTAGGCACTGGAAAATGGAGTTTTTAGCAATCTATGCTTGTGACCCTCACCTTCTCTAAAGCCTTGAGGAGTGGAGAAACATGCCTGGCCTGGGAGCCATCATGAGGGTGGGGGAACAGTGAGGCAGAAGCCTTGTTGTGCTGCAAAATGAAGCCACAGGTACCTTGGAGAGGTGGTTGAAGCTGGAAATACTGTGCACATGTAGACACTTCTATAAGTGAACATGTAGCCATGCAGTGGGAAGTATAACATATCTCTGCACACTGACAGCAGCTTGTTCTTGGTCACAGCTGTTAGCAGGTTTCTTTTCTGGGAGAGGAGAGTGGATCAGAGAATGGACGTGCGACTGAGGTACCTCAACACTTTAGAGGACATTGTGGTCGTAATCAACTTACAAAGGGCAGACTCATGAAAAACCCAAATCCTCAGAGAAAATCTTACCACTCTGAGGAGGACTGAGTGCATAGTGGAGCCCACAGCAGGAACCTGATGTAGCCCCAGAGCAGGGGAGATGAGCAAAGCTTGAAGGTCTGACATACAGCAAGCTGTCAGCACTGAAAGTCAGTTAATTAAATAATGAAACACTGATGATATTAAATCCTGCCTTAATATATGTCTTCCCTGCTGAAAGGCCAAAAGTGAGAGAAAGAAAGTTCTGTTCATGAATACATTAAATTTGACATTCACGTAGGTTCAGGTTTTTCTGGGCCTGACAGGGCCTGAGCTACACCTCTGGTCTGAGTAATGCATTTTGAACTTTAATGGTGTGCACTACTGATATGACTCAAATGCACAGGAGCGCTGGTGAGCACTGGAGGCTTTCCTGCCTCCCAAGCACCTGACCTAGCACCAGTCTTCAAAGAGAACAGCTCTGCCAGGGGTCATCATTCATTGCTCTATCTCCGCCACTCAAACTTCCCTTTTATTAATAAAAAAAAAAAAATGTCTCTGGAAACGATTAATATTTTTTCTTTTAGGCAAATGTAAGCTGGTCTAGACATGCACATGATTGTGGAAAAGCCATGCAACATCATTCTTTTCTGTACGTTAATAATACATAAATGAAAAATTATGTGACCTCTTCCTTCCAGTAGAAATATGTCTTGTTTTCATTGCCAGTACTAAGTTCCAGGCTAAATAAGTTCCAACCTATCATGCTGAAAAATCAGTTTGACTACTTCTCTTGCATTTTAAGTGGCTGTGTGTTAAGGACAGCAGCAAAGGCTAAGACACCTCATTCTCATTAAACTGTAACCAGTGATCAGTGCAAGACATGCAGATATTTAAAGGAGGTCTTCACAGCAATGTCTGCTTAGATAGGCACTTCTCTGTGGCATAAGCATTGCAACAGAAGCAATTGGATTCACTCTGGGACATATAAGAGATAGTAAAAGAGTTTTTAAAAGCTTGAAGTCCCCATCCTAGTTTCCCTACAGCATATCTGGAGTGAAGTTGCTGAAGCCATTCAGATTGTTAAAGCTTTACCCCTAGATAAATATTACTGGAGTGTGCAGTAAGATGTTTACCAGGTGTCACTGCAGTGCACTGCTCTTCTGTCACCACTGTCAGGAAATAAATGAGTCCTCCAACAAACAATGTTAGTAGTGAGTGGGAATTCTGACTGGGTGATCTCATGGTACGTGATGCTCTATGCTGTGACCAAACTGTGTCCCACGGTACTCAGTGGCCTGTCTGAGAGCAGTCAGTAAGAAAAGAATTGGCTTCAAAGTGCAAACTGCTGCAGAGAACTGCGTTCCTCAGAGCAGATCCCCAGCTCACTGGCTTTGCTTTACCTTCTAAATGGAAAGGGGTCCAGGACTAACTCGTGATGTGCATTTGTATGAGCTCATATGAATCCCGACACAGAGCCATAACTAGAGAACAAACCCCACGCTTCCCCCTTCCGCCCAGTAATTCACCAGGGGAAATCTGACTTCCTGCTCAACGCCACGGATGTGTACTAGAGCTCAACAAAAAGAAAAAAAACCACCAAAGAAAAAAGGGGGGGTTGGGAGGGGAAAGTCAAATCAATAACAAAAAGAATCATTGCTGTCAGAGATTGGGGTGGTGGGAGGGGGGAGGTTGCGTACATAATATTATTCACTTTAGTGAGGTTGGAGGAGACGGTAGTCTGGATAGCATGCCGTAGGCTGTCTTTCAGTATTAGACACAGGGAGTTTTTTGAAAATTAACATTAGTACAAAAAGAAGTAATCATAAAACTCCCAAGCAAAATTACCTGCTCTTATTTAAGTTTCTGTTTGACAGGCATTAAATACAGTGTGTTTTTAAATATATATATGTATGTATACCTACAGGCTTTTTTTCTTTTTCAATAGACCTTTATCTTGACAAATGGAAAAACAATCACACTGGGCTGACAAGGTTTCCTTCAGCAGCTGTATGGTGTAAAAGGGCTGTGAGAGCCCTTTGCAGGGGAGCTGGGCTGCCCAGGAGGCAGCAGGAGGACAGCTGCCAGACCCTGGTGCCTGACTGAGTCAGCTGCAGGTTGAGAAGGGATAGTAACAGCCGTAGCTGTCCTACTAAATGTAAGAGCTAGAGGAGTAACCCTTGTAAGAGATACTGGCAGCCTTCTCCAGAGTAACTGTGGATGGTCAAGGAAAGGGGAGTTTAAAAAGTATTAGCTCAATTAAACCATTTCCAAGCATTCTGTCTTTCTTCCTATGCAGCTTGGACAACCCTTCCGACCTAGGCAAGGGTTGATGCCATCAGGATTGATCACTGATGTGGAGAAAGCATCAGCACAGAAATGACTGAACAAGTTTACATTAGCACGTCGAATCTGCTCCCATCAGCAACAGGTTTGCTGCACTGCGGGTTGGATGGGAGCACCTGAGAAACAGAGCACTCAGATGTACAGCCACCTACGTCTGAGGGGAGCACTTGCATGTACTTCTGCTGACAGATTTTAAGGGGCCTGAAATTGTAACTGTTCAGTGTTTTGGTTTTCTATTTTGGTGCTGTACACATTACACTATAGTGGCCTACTCAAGCATGCAGAACAAAATTATGCAGTAGCTGTTCCCCCGTGGCTCTCACCTGAACAAAACGTGCATCATAGCACCATGCTGAACCACTTGCTTTGCACAGATCGAATGCCCAAGCTAAAGTCATGCAGTGTGGCCTCATAACCCCACGGGCAAAAATCTATGCTCAGCATTAATTTTTGGAGACTGATATCTGAAACACTGATCTCCAACATCTAGACACTACTGAAAACTTCACAGGCCCTCTCAAATACTGCCTGAAGTCCTTCAGCCCCTCTGTCAATCAAAGCTCCAGGTACTGAGGATCTCTGGTGAGCCTGTGTCCGTCCCCATTCCCACACTACAGAGGTGCTCAGGAGCCTTCCCGGTGCCAAAGGACTCTCAAACAAAGCATTGTCCATACTCCTGGACTTCTGAGCTACCAGATCTGGCTCTACCAGATATCCCTGCCCCACTCATCACCTTTCAAACACAGCTCAGGAGGAGCAGGATAAGGCAATTAGTTTCTCAGGTGGACCACCTCCTTGACATAGAAGCTTAACAGTCCCTGCCGTGCTGGTTCAGAAGAGGAGCTTAGAGTCAAGTAACCCAGTCCCAAGTGGCAAAGACACTTAAGGATATCCCATGAGCTTTGGTGTCTTGATGTTTGGTTGGGTGTTTTTTATGTATATGAATCCTAGGCACAAAACCCCATTTTATCCTATGCCTAGTACTGTTAGTGTAAAGGTCATAGCAGCCTTATAGGAGTGATTTAACTGATGTTAGACACTTTTCAGAAACAGGGTGATATAAAGTAGGTCTGTAGCATGTGCAGGGACGTCAGGAAGAAGGACGGCTGGCAAAACAGCTACCACTTGTCATCCGATCGAGCACAGAAAAATTAGATATGAAGCCACTCCTACGTTTACATTAACTCAGATAAATGTTTTTCATTTTTATTGCACTCCTACTTGCTCCAGGCTGTCAGTGGGCCAGCTGGAATCTGTAAACCAAGTTGCATGGCAAGCAACCCATGAACAGCTAATCAAAGATGCCCTTAAACAACCACTTCTTGATAACTACCTCCGACAAGGTTTGTCTGTGAGGTCTGTCTGCAGCCAGGGCACTGCGCTGCAGGCTGTGGGTCCCCTGAGTCTGCAGGTAGCTCATCTCTTCCACTCTCCTGGGCAAGGGGATACTGTGTGGGATGGTGATGGGGCTGAACAAGCGTGTGAAGAAAGGATGGACAGATGTCTCATAGGCCTTAAATAAATGCCTTACCTCTGTGTGGATGTAGAACATCTTGAGTTCCCTGAAAGCCGCTGACTACACTGGGTCCTGCCTGGGGCTCACACTTCGGTCAGTAACTTGATGAAAGTGTTTTTATCTGACAGAGTACATGCTGCTTGGTGCTCCCAGCCCTGTTAAGTGTCCTTGTACTTCAGATCACACCAAAGGCTCACTGAGCAAGTTTCAAAAGTATCAAAAGATAAATTGCTGTTCTCTACACTAAAACTTTAGTTAAGTGCTTTCTTTTTTTCTGTATCCTAAACTGTCTATTAATGTAGTGGTTAGATTCCTGAGAAATCCGGGAACATAGATAACACTCTAATCACCCATCTTCTCAGGCAGGAATTATCCTAATCATCTAAAAGTATCCCTTCCCCAAACAAAATGAATGGGTGAGCACAGCCTATGCAGCAAACCTTTCCTGCACTGTACAGAGAGGAATCCCAGTGCAATGCAAGTGGTCATTAAGCCAATGTCTCCTATGACTTTTGCCTTTCTACTAAGACAAGAATCCCTGGCTATGAAAGATTCACATCCTAGAAAAAAGACTTCCAGAACTGGTCAAAAAAGGGAGAATCCAAATAAAAGTCCTCTCTTGCAGAACAGGAAGGAAATAAAAAATAAAATACACAAACTTGAAGAGGTGTCTGGGCAAAGAGCAGAAAGCATCAGAGGGTCAAAATCCCCTAAGGACATTAGGGAAATACCAGCGGATTTAAAAAAAAAAGCCCTAGTAGTTTTAATGTTCCCACACGAGTTAATCACAAGAGGCAGTCTGGGCACTCATTTACATAGGACCTTCAGAGTGAGAGAAACCTCATGTGACTTCAGGGTTATGACTAATGAACCCAGAAAGCTGCAGCAAAATATCAGCTGGACCTGGGGCTTTTCATCTGAAATCCTTCCTCTGCTGAGAAGTTACAGGTAACAGCAACTGGAGTTAACCAGCCTCCCAACACTGAAGGTGTCATGATAGAGGCTCTGCCTTTTCTGCACGCAGGGTCTGGATGCCATGAGATGCCCTCCATCTTCTGGTGGAGACGTCCCCCCAAGGCTTTGCCGGCTCTTTCAGCACTGAGGTGTCTGCCTGGCGTAGAAGTTTGATGAATCGGGCAGGCATATGAGTTGCATGAGTTATAAAGAAAGGGGAAGGGTATGGATAAGCAGGGCATCAGATTTTTAAAGAAAGGAGTACCCTGTATAGTTGAAGGGGAGAAGGCCGACGTCTAGGTTGCACGCTCTGACAGTAAGAGTACTTGTCCATAGGACATTGGGCTAAATTAAGGAGAGCAGTGAGTGTGAGGAAGGTGGACAGGCATCCAGGAATATGTGCTAGAGTTGAATGAATTCCAAGGACTAGCTCACCTATGGCAGAAGTACTTGGGAACTCAACATCTACACGTTTTCAACTGGGACAGCACTGAAGCAATTATGCTGAAACGTGCTCCTGAACAGCCAGAAGGCATTAAAGAGTTTACAAGCATAAAAAGCAGCTGATTTAGGGATCCTCTTTCTTGACTGCACAAGGGTGTTTGCAGCTCCAATTCATTTTTTTTCCTTCAGGTCACAGGCCACACCAAGAAGCCATGGTAGTGTGCAGAACTACCTGTCTAGACAGAGGTCTGGAGCACCCGACTGCTGGTACAGGCATCCAGGCATCCCCGTGCCACACAGAGGGTGTTCCAGCGCAAAAACCCCCTGGCAGTGGTTAGACTGAGTTAGGGATCGGAGGAAAGCACCACTTTAGAGTACTTTTTCAAGCAGCAGTTGGCAACTCACTTTTCAGAAGTTGTTGAGCAATGCAGATGCCAAGACCAAAAGGCGAGGGGCTTCCCTGCTACCTATGGTGAGGGAAGATGGTAGGGCTGGCCTGTGCCCTCAGGGCTGCAGGCATGGCTGGACAGAAGTGGAAGCACCTGCTGCCATCACCACCTCCCAAGGCAGCACTCAAGCAACATCAGCTGGGATGAATGAAGAAAGTAAAGTCAAGTCAGTCTGAGCATAGCTTCCCTTGCAGCCTGGTCCTGACCATCCTTACTTTTCCACACCTGTAGTTCCAGATACCGAAGACCTTCTGCACCCAGAGGAGCTGACTCCCTATGCACACTGTGTTGGTCTCCCATGGTACCAAGAGCTCTTGTCATAAAGCAGGAATAAGCAGAGACTTACAGAAAGTTATCACTCCATCAAAGCACTTGGCTGCATCAACTGAACAGGGAGCACTTGGTTAAGATTCATGTTGGGTGGTGGGTCTGACGAAATACCTTCTTCAGTGGGTGTCCCATGCTCAACTGTGCTCTCTCATATCAACACAAAATAGCAAAATCTATCCTTCAATAATTTATTTTTTTGTATCAGAAAATGTTTTTCAATTATACATTTAAATCTGTAATGTTCAACACAAGAGTAAATATATGTAAAAAAAATCCTATCTGTGCAAAGTTCAAGTTGCATTGTTTCAAATAATATAAATATTTTAATAAAACATATGTTCACATTAAGGTTCACAAAATATATAAAATTTAACAGAATGAAGTCACAAGGTTCTTTGGGGTTTTTTTTCTTTCTAAAAAAGACTTACTTTTAATAACTAGAGAAGGATTCTATACTTGAGAAGCAACTCAGAAGAGGTATCACCTCCAAAACCATAGCAGCAAAACAGATGCTGAAAACTTAAAAGGCATGAAAGAAGACGACGGAAGCAGGTGCCAGGCACAATGGTTAAGTTAAGGTGGCTAAAGAAAGTATTTGGATGGAGAAGTAGACACCTAAACTGCAGGAGTACAACCTTGACCCCAAAGCGCTCTGTTACCAAGCTCCAAGCTGCTTGCATGGTAACAGAATCACGTTAAGGAGAACAGAAAGAAGTGTGGCAGACATGGGGAGGGAGGGTACGGAGAGCAGCACATGTATTCCTGACAGTTACAACGCACAAGAAGAGAGTTGTTCTAGTTTCAGAACAGAAGTCAAAGACAATAGGCTTTGTATTGGGTTTTTTTGCTGTTAGAGGCAATTCCTTCCATACGAGCAGGGAACAGCAGGATTCTGTTTTCCTATCACACGCATGGGCTCATGAATGTTGCTGTCTTTCCAGCTGTTGTGGGATCTGGGTAAAGATCTAGCTAAGTGATGGTTAGATTAAGCACGTTAAAGGAGAAGACCACTGCTGGTCTTTGTGGCCGCGGCTTGCTGAGGGTTCAGCAAACACAGAGCCGCTGGCCGTTAACACCCTGAACGCTGGCAGGAGCTCCAGCCTTGACAAGTTCTGTAAGAACACTGGCAAGGATGTGGGCAACCCAAAGCAAGTTTCTTCAGACATCAACTGCAAATTGGATCAGCCTGTCCTGGGGAATCCCTCTCAGGAAAGGCTTGTCTCTGACTGATGTATGCAAACACAAATTGCTCCTGCACATCTGACAGTAGCTGTGGCTCCTTGCCTGGCAGCTGGGGAGGTATTGAAAAAGAGGCAGAACTGGGAAGTTCTTTGGACTCAAATGCTTTACACTTCCTCCTGGGAAGTCCAAGAATTAAATACAGCATTGTAGGAGCTTAGTCATGAACGACAGCTCTGTGCAGAAGGCAACCTACCCTTGTCAGCAGACCTCGTATGCAGTGTTTAAAGAAAGTCAACATTTATTCCCACTTGTGGGAATAAACACAAATATGAGCAGGCAGCTTATATTCCCCCTACCTTCTCTACCACTCCCAGGACTGTTAAGTGTTTTGGACATAGCACCATTTCAGTGAAGGAAGTAGCTGGTATCACTTTCTTGTTTTTCTACCAAGTCCTCTCCTCTGCTAGCCATAGATCTGTTTGAACTGGTAGCATTCGTTGCAGTAGCCGTTGCACTTGGCATTGCCATAGTGATCACAAGCCGGAGCTCGGCAGCGTTGCTTCGGGGGCTCCTCTGCAGGTGGGACTCTGGCACTCCCTGACGGCGCCAGCTGACTGAGGCGCTGGCACTCGGGGCACAAGTCATCACTTCTGCGGGCCAGGCTGTTTCTACACGAAACCATAGCACACTGTCTCTTCTGGCTGCTCAACGCTCCTCGCTGCAAATCTCCATGCTGTCCCGTTCTCTTGAAGAAAGTTAAAAACACACCGTCAGTCGCCATGCTGGCAGCACTTGTGATTTACTTTCAACTTTGCTCATGTTTGTGTAGGTAACCACTGGGGGTTGTTGAAGACACACATTTCTTCTGAAAAGTAACATACCAAAGCCAAGTTGGGCTTTACCAAAGAACATCACAATTTCTGCCATTTCTTAGTGAAAAAAAAAAAAGGTTTTTATCTTTGCAAACACTCAATTCTAAAAGAGTCAAACCAGATTAAAAAAATAAAAAACCAAAAGTGGAACAAAGAAAATCTGTAACGGGCTCAATGAAGAAGGCAACATGAAACAGACTACATCCCTTGATGCAGTTGCACAGCTCTATGGGTAAGAACAAAAATCTCTCCCTGATCAGCAAACAAACCAACTGTTGGTTCAATTGCTTCCACAGAAATTGCTGGTAAAATCCCAGCTGGGGTGAAATGGAAGACAGCCATGATAAACCCAAACCCAGAACAACTTTTAGGAGTGCCGCTCAGCTGCAGCAGGAAAGAAATCATGAGATAAGCTACGCTTGCTTGTCTTTCCATGGTACTTAGGAAATAGTCATTCGAGGATTTTCTAGTATGCATCCTGAGTTGTGCACACGAGAGAAAAATGTGCAGAGCTAAACAAGAGGAAGATTTTGAGAAGTTCACACTTACTTCTGGCTGTCTCACGAGCTGTTCTTCTGTCCTCCTGGCTTCCTGAAATCGTTGGTTCTGGGCTTTAATGAAGCAGTTCTGGCAGTACCCTTCAAGCATTGTGCTGCCCGAGGTGCCGCAGTCACGTCTCTGGCAGGATACGGTGTTACGGAAGGTGGCTGCGGTGGTCCCGGTCTGACCCGCTGCCAAGGGCTTCCTCTGAGATCTCCTCTGGTGGTGTAGTGAAGCGCTGTCTGAAATGCAAAGTAAGGACAGGAGGAGTTTGAATGTGCTCATTAGATCTGGTCATCCAAAGCAACTATAATAAACTCCCCAGATTAAAATCAACCCACCAACCAAAAGAAAAATCTACTATTTTCAAACATGGGCTTTGCCCCACCGGTGATGCACTTCAGCTAATACAGCTTGATTTTCACACTGGAAGTTGATAAAACTGCTGATTTGGAAAAAACCCGCCCTCGGTGGGAAAACTTGATCCCACTGAAGTCAGGAGGAACATCACCTTTGGCTTCAGCATGCCATCTGTAATGTACTCCAACGTTTCCCTCACCGCCTCCCCCATTCCAGAAGCACCGGGCAATGGAAATTCAGCAGCTCAGAGCTGCAGGAAAAAGTGCCTGTGCTTTTTAGTTGCATGAAGCGATCTTATATATATTCTGCAATCAGGAAAAAGAAAAAACTCCTTGTGAACAACGCTGGAAAAATAAGTGATTGCAAGCTGGCACAGAAGTTCCCAAATTTGAAGGTACGTGGGAAGCGCAGCATTGTCACGCTTGTCAGCAATTCAACAGTCCTGAGATACACAACAGTCTTCTCTTTCCCACTCTGCACCCTAAAGCTCATGGCCTGTGTAAGCGGGCAGCACGCTGCCATTTATTTGCAGGGTACTTTTACCTTTGAGAAGCCCTGCCTTTAAACACACACGTTCATACACATGTATGATGCTACCAAGAAGGATTTCAAGCTAGTTTATAAAAATGCACTCCAAAACTCAAGCACATTATCTACCTGCTCTGATTATCAAGGTGACTTCAGTAGTTACTCCAGGGTGTTAGAACAGACACAGATCTTCAAATTCAGTCCAAGCTTAAAAGCCTTGCTAATACAACTGGCTTTCAGCAGTATCAATAAAATAGCATCTCCCTCATCTACCCCTAAAACTTGTCCAGAAAATTCATACCAAACCATGACTGCAGTCAAGAGACCAGAAACTAACCCCTCCTGAGCACGAGCTTTGCTTCCATGAAAACGGATGGGAATTTTTACAAGAGATTTCAGATTTTCCAAGGTTACCATTATGTTACAGGATAATAACAACTCCTCCTCGTACTGCTGCTGCTGCACACCTTTTCCATCACCTTCTGACTTTTTATCACCCAGTGTGTGTGGAGCTTCATAGCTCGAGGAGGCCCACCTGCAGTCAAAGTGTGCCAAAGCTCCCCCCATCTCCACTTACCGTGGTTTTCCCTGTATTCAAAGAAACACAGAGTGCAAAAACCCTCATTCTGCACTGTCCCAAAAAACTTGCAGCCAGGTTTCCTGCAGAGGTCACCTCCCCTCCTCTCAGGAGGCAACAGCGCTGGCGAGGGCTCCTCACCACGGCTGTTGGGAGCCTGATGGCAGGAGTTCTGGAGGAGGATCTGTGAGATCTGAGATGGGTCAGACGTTGATCTCTGGTGGCATGTGGACAGGAAAGCTGGGCTGCCATTTGAGGAGCGCTCTGTAGTCCTTTTGAAGCAAGTGCTGCATGTGCCATTGAAGGTCCTGTTGGCTTTCTGACGGCACACCTTGCACGTGGCATAGTCTGAACATCTCTGGTCATCCAAGTTGTTGCGAGGACTGAGCTGCCTGGCATTGTAGCAGCGTTCGCAAAGCCCGTTGTGCTGCACGTTCAATGTAAAAGGGCAGTCTGGTGTCCTGCATTTCATGGCCGTGGTTTCGCTGTACAGGAAGAGGCTTGGAGCAGTTGGTGGTGCGGAGCGAGGGCCTGTTACAGGCTCTTCGGGCATCCATCCCCCAGGTTCACAAACATCCCCACGGGAGGAGCCCAACCCAGCTGCCTTCAGTTTTTCGGGTACAGCTTTGGAGGTCTGCTTTCTTCCTTTGCTTCCCAGAGACCTCCGCTCAAAGCACTCGTGGCAGTAGGGCTGGGTGTTCACAGACATGTAAAAAGGGCAGTTTGGTGTTTCACATTTCACCTGTAAGAGGGAGAGCTGGGAAAGAGACAGTTCCTGTCTGTTCCTGGGGCAGGTCTCTCTCCTAGCAGGCTCGGTGTTCTCCTGCCACTTCTTGTACTCATGCTGTACCAGTTGAAAGTAATCTTCCACAAGGTTGATTTCTTTGGGTAGGTTGCCTTCATCTAGCCTGACAGCCAAAAAAAAGGAAGATTGCATCAGTGTTTGAGAAGGGCAGATGGTGGGTGTGGAGGCGAATACAAGCAATGTGGGGAGGAAACGTTGATTTAATGCATCCATATTACTCAACTAGAAGATCCAGGATGCTAAACTGTTTCTGTAAAAGGAAACACTTTTAAAGGCAGGTGTTCAGTGATGTCAAACGGAGACTTTCACATGTAAAGAAATAGTCTGACACAATGCTAAACAGAAGTATTCTTAAAAGGATTTTCTAGGTGAGAGTTTTCTGTCTGCAAGCTCTTTGCAGGAAGAATATGGGTAATCTCTCAGAAGTGAAAAGGAAAATCCCCCTAACCATGAATTCTGCTGAAGAGCAGTGCTCAGCTGAGTTGAGGGTAGACTGGAAGACCCCTCACTTCACCAGCCCACACTAAGAACAAGCCTTTCCTACAGTGGGCTCTACAGTGGGCTCTTTCATGACGCAGTTTATCATAAATCTGCTCCTGGTTTTGCCCTGTTGGGTCTGTATCTACCAGTGGAATTCTTTAAAAACTACAGGCCTCCAGTGCGGTGTTTGTAACACTAGCATCCACCACACCATCCCTCTCTGCCTGACTGCAGGGAAAGCCCCGCACTGGAGCTTCGCCAAGCCGCAGCTCAGAGCCTGAGAAGCTGGCATTACTGGTAATACTTGAGAACATGTACATGCAGCAGGACTGGAGAAGCTGGATTGCTCCTCTTTATGTACGCACATATCTTCTGCGTAAGAGGATTTTTGTTTTCAAGGCTCCCAAACCACCCTTCCCTGTGTGGTGATGGAAGCAGCGACAGAGGACAAGGGGAGTCGTTTCTCTCCCACACTCGTGATCAGACTGGGCAGACGTCCTTAGCAGCGTTCCCTAAATGCAAGGAGAAGCTGGTGGGTGCTGCCCTGCACATTACTGAGGCTCAGCTATCAGGGGAGAGCGCCGATGCCAGTTCCTCCTCCAGCCACAGCTTCCTGCCTCCTGCCATGCTGCAAGGCATCTGTTCTAAGAGCTGTCGCTAGGCCCTTTCCCTAGGGCAACCAAAATTACACCAGCTGCCCCTGATGCAATGTGCCCTTACAGCAAGCGCAAGAATTGGGTCTAACTGCTTCCCAGGTTTTTCAGCCACCCTCTTGTGTGATATGAAGGTCATTGAAACTAACCGTTGGGTTTATTCTTCTAAAATACTAGTCTTGGTCTGACAAGTCAGAAGACATTTTGGCCTTTAAATCCGAGGCTGGTTTGAGCACAAAGCATGTCACACCAGTTCAAAGCATGTCACCAGTAATGCCATGACTTCGCACTGCAGACGGCAAACGCTATTGTGGAAGGAAGAAGGAAAGTCCGAAGAAGGACCACACTGGCATCTCTCACCACCGTAAACAAAGTAACTTTGCAGCAATGGGAACGGCACTCACTTTGCAGCGTTGATTAGGTGAGTTGTACCATGATCCCAGCCTTGCACCGGAATTTCTATCACTATCAAGTATTCTTTTAGCAGCTGCTCTGTCTCCCTCTCCTCTGCATCTGTCAGGAAGTGCACGCTTAAGTCCTCAAATTTGCCTCGTTCACTGGTGACCAGAGGGACAGCACGGAGTTCTGTAGGGAAACAAGTCATATTAGCACACATATATATACACACACATATATTTTACCAGGCAGGAGTATCCAGAAGCTGCAACACATGGAGATGTTGCCACTGCTGCTGAGTTTCAGAGAGAGAAGAACGGCTGACAAAAGCAACCAGTTTCCAAACAATGCTACTGGGGGAGGATGCAGACACATCTGCACTACAAATTTACACCCATCCCATGGGAATTATAATATCCCCATTGCAAGTTTCTACTCGGTGTGGGCAGCACTGTAGATCTTAGTTTGTTACACCTTTCCAGGAGATGATACCCTAAACTGAACCTAGAGCACTACTACCCCTTCAGAAGAGCCGCGTGTATCTCGTTCTCCAGGCAGTAAAATGCTGCTGTGGAACCACAACCTTCAAAACTTCTTCTCTTATGATGGGGTATGGAAAGGAGACCAGAACCCAATGATTCACAGAATCACTTGGGTTGGAAGACACCTTTAACATCAGGTCCAACCACAGCCTAGTCCATCTCTAGATCATATTCTTTAGCACATCATCTACTTGCCTTTTATATATCTCTAGGGATGTCAACTCCACCACTTCCTGGGCAGCCTGTTCCAATGAATAATGTACTAATGAAGCAGAGATCCCCTTTTGACTGAGCCCATCCTGCAAGCAGGTGAGCTGTACTCTACTTTCAACAAGCATCTGAAGACAACCTTTATTTCCTACTCCAACTTACAGGCAAAACTGTTTCTGGTCACACTTTAAGCACATGTTCTAAAGGAATTTTCTACATTCGTTTTTTACTTTTGAAACGCAAATCTAAACGGGATTATAATGTATATGGTTGATCAGCATGAAGATTCTGAAGAAGCCACATAAATACCAAACAAGGTACTTGAAAACTACCTGGCCCACTGTCCTTCAGAGACACCAGTGGTGTAAAATGCATGTTGTCGTAGCCGAGAACTATTGGGTATCTGTAGCATTCGTCAGCTGGCCAAAGGAGTGGCAAGTAAACACCACCAACATTCAGAGGAGCAAAACTGGAGCCTGACTCTAAACTTCTCACCACTTTATCTGCATAAGGAAGAAAAAGAAAACACAAAACAAACTCAAATAAGCACGTGCTGCAGGCAAGAGAAAACATATTCTGGGTGTTCTGGAACAACTGTTGAAAATGCCCAATTCTGAAATGCATCTACCTAAGAACAACTAAGAGCAAAACAAAATTACTAGTACAGCAGAGAGTAACACGGTTTGTAAGGTGAGATGACTGGCTAGGCAACTCACCTGCAAGGACAATGATCGTCCTTCTGAGGATGTTAGCAAGGATGAAGATGTGGATTTCTTCCAGTGCATTATACGGAAGCCTGTTTCGAGCCCCAGATATTTCTGGAGAGGTCATTTCAATGAGGTATTCCCACTCCTCCTCCCAGTTCTGAGGGAAGAAACATCCGTCAGCAGCAGTTCAAGGACATGGAGGTCAGGAACTAACTGCAACACAGTGATGCTCAAAATAACCACATTTTCCATTTCCTCCGAAGGAGGTCTGACTATGTCTGCTCTCCACTAACAGTGGCATCCACAAAGCCAAAAAGCCAATGAAAACAGCAAGGCAATGCTGACGAGAACAGGAGCGTTCCCTCAGGCCACCTTACCCGGGTGTTATAGCGGAGTCCCGTTTCTACAAACTCCTGGGATTTACTAGCCTCCCGCTGCCAGCGGCGTTTGAAGTTCTGTGTGTCAATCTCCCTGAGCGAGCTAAACAACGTTTTTCTTAGGACGAGGTCGATATCTTCAATACCCCACATGTACTGCGACACAGCGTGCATGAGGCAATTCCCATCACCTGCAAAAAAGAAGAAAGAGTACGTTATTTTTAAATGGCAATTTAAATAAAGCCCCAGAAGCACATGGGATGCAGAACTGCGCTGCACATACGCATATTCCCTGTGAGCTTCTCTCTCCACCCTGGACACAAGGGTGTTAACAAGACTACAGCTACGAGCTCTCTGCTCAGAGATGGAAAGGAAAAAAGTCCTCTCTACTGGTTTTTTCCCTTCACCAGCTGGTGTTAAGATCATTCAGTAAAGGTGGGGAGACCTTCCTTAACTTTGACTGATATCGTAAACTAAATTTTGGTGTCAACTGCAAGTGTTAGACATAGCTTTTGAACTATGAAATTACTTTTAAACAACTATTAGTCAAGTTAGAATTACTTAAAATTACAAAAGAATGTGTAAACCTCCCTATTCAGTGCTTCTATATGCACAGCTGAAGGCACAGGGAAGAGATGATGGAATCCACCAAGGACACACTGTAGTAACACCAAGCCTTGCATCCTCTGATGAGCACTGCATTGAAATGGCCTGGCGCTTGGCTGTGCTTTGTGGAGGAATTGTAATTAAAATTTAAACAAATATTAAGCCAGAAAGGGAAGAGTAGGTAATTGTGCAAAGCAACTGTAGGAGCACCATCCTCTCAGTACTGGTAGTGTGCTACAATGTTAAACATTTTATTTAGAAGGCTTTTTTTCTAAAACACAAAATTAAAGCTAGATAAATGAAAAACCTAATGATCTGTTTTTCATGTAGACATGCTCCTTGCACTGAAAAAGTCCTCTTTACTCAACAGGTACAAAGTAAAGAGGTATTCTGCAATTTCAGAGGGAAAGAAACTGAGAATCAGAGGAGTTAATTAGCTTAATTAAAAGGTGTGACAAAGTATGCCTATGGCTGGGTTTCAAGTTCTATCTCTAGCCATCTTCTTCTAAAGCAGGTGCCTCCCCTGAAAGGGAGACATCAACAATCAGTACTGTCGTATCCTCAGATCCAGAACTAGGTCTGATGTTTACTACAGCAGTAAACAGATCCGCTCAATGCTAAGAAACCACAGCAATTTCCCTGGAATAGAGGACATCAGCCACACTGCTAGATTTTTCTCACCCAGTGGAAAAATAACACCCCAAAAAATATTTACAACCAGTTTGCGTTAGGAGCTCCACTACACCACTAGTGAACACTTCTGCTACTTTTTCTATGAAACTGCAGAGAAAAACCTACAGCAACAGACACCCACCCACCCCCCTGCCCCTGCTTAACACTTCACAACTTGCTATGGACTCAGTGCGTGTCAGGTTCCTGCATCTGCCCCCCGGTCTCTGAACGCTGCCTTGCCTTACTCCAAGTCTGTGGGCCACTTACTGGAGCTCAAAAATCAGGCAACGCCAAAAAGAAAGACTGTCTGGGTTTCCTTCTGACCAAGAGAGATGACATATTAATCCCATTAAGATTTTCCCTTTGCAAAATCTAGAGCAAAGATAAGATACTTTTTTTTTTATTGTTATTGTTTTTTTACCTCTGTCTATCCGAGAGCTCAAGTGCTGCCCAAAATTCCTTACGCAGCACTTGGAATTCCCCCGCGACGTCTGACGCGCAGTTGAGCAACAGTTGTACTTTTTGTTCTGCGGCTCGAAGGGCTGAGTGCCAAAGCCTCTCTCGGACTTTCCCGGGGGGTGTGGCAGGGCGAACTGGAATGAGTGCCAGTTCATTGTACAAGTGAAATCTCAACGGCCAATAGATGGTGGAATTTTTAAATAGACTTTTTTTTATTATTATTATTAAAAAGAAAACCCAACCCAAACCCGCAATGGTTTCAATTTTTACACCTCCTACTGCTTTCCTTCTACCCTCCATTCGCCTATCTGCCAAGAAACGTGTGTTGATTCAAAAGGGCTTCTTTTAATTAAAAAAATGCTCCACAAACTCATGTACGTATTTGATAAAAAATATATCAACACTTCCTATGGGAACTGCTTTCTTTGTTTGCAACAGTTACAGCCCCCACCAGAAACCCCCCCAGAATTTTCTGAAGAAAGACTGCTGTTGGCTGAAAGAATGAATATGTTCCTCCTACATCTAGGGGTTAAGCAGCTAAATGGTTTCGAAAATATTCTTGAGAAAAGAGGGAGAAAAAAAAACCCACAGCAGTATGTTATTTTCTAGGATAATACAGAGCTTCTCCGAAGCTTTTGGCTGTGCTTTCAGGGATCCTCTCCTTCGGTCCAGGGCACCCTCCCTCTCCTGTAGAGGTCCCCAGCTGCGACTACTTTGCATAAACCACAGGGTCCCAAAGCCACTCCTTCTGCTCATGCACCCAGTGACCTTAGAGCACTCAACTGAAGCCAAGTCCATTGACTGCATGGGGTATGGTGGGGGGGGAACCACGAACCCAGTCCTTGCTTTGCCTTTCCCCAGCCTGCCCCAATATCTCAGCATCCCGGTGCACCTGCTCATGGATGGGACCCAGCTCCCCAGCCCACAAACTGTTCCCACTTGTAACCTGGCTGACAGTCACGTTGTGGGACAACACAACGTGACTGTCAGCCACAGTTACTGAATACACGAGCCACAGTTACTGAATACAGTGTTGTCAGCAGCAAGGGCCTGTCCAGGCAGCGTTAACCCCTCCAGAACTCATCGTAACAGGAGATGGGGGATTCCAAAACCCTGGCGCTTTGCCCTGGGCAAAAACTATGCAGGTTGTCCATTTTCCCAGTAAATCTGCTAGCCTGTCTCCTGGGGTGAAGTTTTGAAGATGCAACACTTGGAGCGATGTCACCTTCCTGGCAGCTGCAACGTGCTGCGTGCCTTAGCTGCAACTCCAGTCCTTCTGGAAGTTCAAGATTACCCAATCCCCATGAGCAGTCTAAGCACAGCTTACAATTCTAAACAGGTGCAAAAGCCCACCGACAGGTCCGTGCCTCTCTGACAGCTACAGACACACTTGTTGGCATCAGGCTCTTCTAGGTCACAACAGTGACATCTACACGGTGGTTCTGTTTTCATGGCTTTTGCACAAGACAGCCACGTGCTATTTGACTGAGAAGTATGTAAGAACTTGAGAAGGGAAGAATGTGGACTGGGAAGATAAGGACAGTATGTATATAAACACACAAGAAAAGAAGCATCCACAGAACAAAACATAAAGACCTCAAAGAGGCTGCAAGTCCACCACACCCACTGTTTCTATGACTAGCGTTGTCTTCTCCTTGAGCAAAGAAGATGTATTTTCCATCTCTGAGTCCTCACTGCACCAGTCTGCCTTCCCTGTTTGGGGCAATCTGTGCTGTAGGGAATCCTGAGTCCAAGTTTGGAGTTGCGTGACCATAAGTCACAGATATTACTGAATCTTTCCCCTGCTGAATTTGAAATGCCCAGCAATTCTTACAGTCACATGCAAAAGTTTCCTGCTCAAGACCCTGGACACGCGTTCGCAAACTACGACTGTGTCACTACTGCGACACAGTCGTAGTTTGTAGTGCAGGACGCGATACACGCAAAGCAGCCCTAAAGCCAAGTCCTAAAAACACCACTGGCCCTTGAAAGAAAAGGATGCTGCAAACTCTGTGTTGCCCAAGGATGGCTGTGAGCAACATGCACCAGTGTCACTGGTGAGCCCCGAGGAAGGGCAAGAGCCACCCAGTCTCAGCAGGTAGCTGAGGGTGAGGGAGCTGGCCAGGAGTCGGGTGCTGACTCCAGGGCTAGGGAGGGCAGGTTCCCAGTGGCTCCACATCCAGGATGCTCCTGCTGGCACCACAGTTAAAGCTGGGTCAGAAGGTGAACCTTGCCTGCCAGCTACAGCAGCAGGGCTTATGGCAGGATATTAACTCCTGCTATATATACAGGGGAACGCATCCCTGTCACTCAAAGCATCTGAAGTCTCCACTTGCCTGGCACTAAGGGCCGCTCAGCGCTTCCGATGAGGCAGCCAACACACAGCAGTGCCGAATTCATGAAAAGGTGACAGGTTGCCAGGCAAAGTTCCCGCCTGGCATTTTACTCTGACATGCCACAGGTTACTGACATTATGAAAATATCTGTGAAATGTTCAAGCTATTCATAATATCGTGATATGGGCAGAGGACTGTGACAGTCCATCACGTGGAAAGAACTTTAATTTATAAACCTAGGACTAAAAGGCACCACTTTTTTTTTTAAAGCTCCTGTTTCAATAATGCGAACTCAGATGCTATTAATAAAGGTGATACGTTCCCATTACCCATTTTAACGTGACTGCAAAGACCTGCTCGTAACTTACCACTGGTTTTCAATGGGACAAGTCTCCGAACTTCCATGCACCAGTTGAGCTTCCTCTGGCGCTCCAGAGAAGTCTGGGTGGCCTGGTCCATCAGGGCCTTCTGAAGAGTTTCCCGAAACTGAGGGCAAAACTGGCACATTCTGAACATTTCTATGGTGCATCTGTGCATAGTCCTGAAGTGGTGAATTATTCCGCTGGTGGGGGGTTTGACCAGGTCTTCAGGTGTCCTCTCCCTAATCTTCATGGCTTTCAGCATATTACTCTGGTACAAAGCTTGAGGAAGGATGTGTTGTCCAGCCATGTTTCTGGAAGACATCTGAAATGAAAAAAGATCATTTTATTAGCATGTTAATGTCCTTTGCATCACAGCGCTGTCACTTCTCCAGAGATTGAGTAGGCTGAAAGAGGCAGGATGCTGGCAGCAGTTTTGCCTAAAATGAGCACAGAGTGGATGCAGTCCACTGAGCCTTAAATAGATGATGGATTTGAAAGGTCATACCCATCAGCCTCTCCGCATTGCTCGCATACAGACAATGACCAGCTTCTTCCAATCATTTAGTGCAATATTGTACAGAACTCATTTATAACTAAGGAAATTGCATCATCACTCCAAAAGAAAAAGAAAAAGCATTTAAATCAAAGTGCGGATAAAAGACAACAAGATCAAGGGAAGGGAAAATTATCCTGGAAATTTGACTAATTGATAATTGCATTGTGTAATCCCCTATGAACTTGCTGAACTTTCAGCACGTTTCAAGCTCTTGTTTTGATGACATGCCAAAAAAAGCAGATAATGACCACTTCAGATTTCCGCAGCCCATACATTCTGAGAAGTAATGCTTGGTACAGTACAAAAAGAGCCCCGAGGATTACATGCTGCTCTAGTATCTGCCCCATACTTACAGCAGCTGAAGATGGCAATCGAGGAGTTTGCAGCAGAGCAAGTACTCAGGAGCACACTTACGTTAGCTACTCTGCTTGAGGCTCCTTATATTTTGTGAGTGGCTGAGCTACTGTAGAGAGGTGCTTGTGCTGCGTGTGGGGGTGCAGGCTGCAGTGCTGCTATTACTCAGCGGTAAGTCAACATAGCTGAAAAAGCATTTCCATTTGGTTCAAAAACCCCGATGTTTTTCCACAGTGGGGCATGTAATGTTTGCTGCCTTGCATCCCTTTCTTCAGTATCTCTGGCCTCATAGACTACAGCAGGAAGAACAACAACAACAAAAAAACATAACTTCAAACTGTCTAAGCTCTCTGAAGTATTTATTCAGATCATACTAACTTTGTGGCTAGGTAGGGCCAAAAGCAGGGACCACTTCCCTCCAAACTCCCATGTGCTATGTAATGCCACCAACAATCTCCGTGCTGTCCACGTACAAACAACGTAAAACACTGTGTAAAAACAAAGCTGAATTTCTGTTAAGACAAATACAGATATGCATGCCTGATGTGTTTAGACTACAGCTAGTCACATTAGGAGAACAACTATCAAGCCATAAGTATTTATCAAGGTCTGGATATAATACCTGGCCAACTACAGGGAGACAAAAAGCAACTGAGAACTGCTTTATCCAACTTAAGAAGTTTTCTCACGGGGATGGGAGTCTGGAGGGCCAGCGAGAGGAAGAAGGACTACAACCTGACAGTCTGACTGGGCAGGGACTTCCAGATCTGTGGAGGCAAAAGACCCCTCTCACCCAGAAGGCCTTAAGCATGCACTTCTCCAGCTGCTCTCTTTACCCAGACACTTCCAATGGTGACATTCACCTCCAGCTGCCCAGCTGGAGCACTGGAAAGGTACCTGCCAGGCTAAGAGGGGACCTCGAACTCGTGCTGCCATGAACTGCCCTCTACAACCTCTCTGAGCACCAGCTGATGGAGAGGTTCAGTGGACTGCCCTGTCAAGCCCTCAATAGAAGGAGGTAAAACGTGAAATGCTGCAAAGTCCTTTCTGCTCAGCCAGGGCAGTGTCATTCACAGAGTTTCCTCTGCAGCTGTAAAAGCACTAGGGACAGGGCTCTCACATCTGGCAACATAACAAACAGTTTTCCTTTACCTAAAAAAGATGGCATGTTCTTTTCATTTGCCTACCAACATACAGCCTTAGAATGGAAATCACACACTGGCTCATCCCTTCCTCCCACCAATCCAGTTTTACGCCAGTATTTATGTAATCTATATTTAAATGTATGGACGATTTCAGAAATTAAACATAAACAACCTCTTATCCACCTGTTTATTAAACATTATTATTATTATTATGCTTTGCTCTGAGATGGCCAAAATACTCAATTCCTTACTTATGTAAGTAGAGCTATTGAGTCAATGGGATTTTTTTTACACTCATAAAGACTAATCACATGATTGAGCACTACTGGCATGGACCCTTGAAATGGTTATTTCCAGCTTTAAGCAACAACAGAAAAAGTACTGAGCTTACAGAAGCATTCACTGTAACAATGTTATTCAGTATTGCGTTCTAGAGGCACATTTTCCCCTCCACGCATGGAAATTACTGTCTCTGCTATTTAGAAGATTAAACGTCAAGCAAGGCAAAACCTGAGCGATCCTTTTCAGAAACTAGCAGATCTCAACCGCCACCTAAGCTAGAGGTTTGGGGGCCAGGAAAACTTCAGCTACAACTGTTAGTTCACACCGTACGGCACTTCACTGTACGCTGTACTACTGTAACCTTCTGACACGTAGTGAATTCTCAGAAACGGGCAGCTGTAAACAGCGATGAAACAGCTGTCGGCGGCAGCATCCTTTCGGAACACGCCGGGCTCGCCGAGGATGCTTGGCTTGGGAAAGCCGAACTGTCCCGAGCTCTGACGGCAGCTTCGTAAAGCTGTTTTAGTTTTTTGACCTCTACCCGAAAAGTAGCAATTACGAACTTCTCCCCAAAGTGCGAAGCCAAAGCTAATCATGCCTGACGCCCCCTCTGCGCCCGGGCATTCCTATGCCTGGGTCGCTGTCGGGGCACCGGGTACCAAACTAAACACGCCGCCGAGGGCGCGGCCGGGGGCTGAGGGTGTTTCGTACGGCTCAGCTCCCCAACAACGTACCGGCCGGTTGGGAGCGGCTGTAGCCGAGGCGAAGGCCAGCCGCCCTCCCCGCCCGCCCGCCCGCAGAAGGAGCTCACCCCGCACCACCCTTCCAGCGGTCACAAGCGCTCCCGGCAAACCCCACGGCCCGTCGGTTTCCCCGCCGTACCG
>VXBZ01000168.1:1270730-1311542 GCA_013399135.1 Heliornis fulica | reverse complement strand
TCCTCCGGCAGCGCCGGGGACTTTCCGACGTGTGACAACCGCCTCGCCGCCGCCGCCGCGCCGCCGCCAGGGGGCGCTGGCGCACCTCCCCTCCCCCTCCCGCCGGAGGGCGGCTCCGCGGCCTCCCCGTCTGCCGTGACTCGCCGGCGGCTTCTCGGGAGCCGGGCTCTCGGTTTTCCCTTCCGTGCTCCGTTCCTGCCACCCCCGTCCGGGGGTCGCCCGTCCCGTCCCGCGGCCATGGCGGCCCGGTGCTCGGCGGGACGCCGCGGCGCCACGTGGCGGGGCAGGCGTGAGTCACTAGCGGCCGGTGCTGCTCGGTGCCACGGTAAAAGCTCCCTCGGGAACGGGGGACTTGTGCTGGGGAACAGGCTGCTGCAGCCAGAGCTTGGGCAGCACCCTGGCCATACCTTACCCTGGCCATACTATACCCTGGCCATGCCATACCCCTAGACTCCTGGGTCTCTGGGCATAGGTGCCAACCCTTGCTGGACCAGGCATCCTGAGGGGATGCCAAGGGAGACCATCCTGTTTGAAACCATTGCTCATCTAGGCTGTTTTCAATCCATAGCACATTTGAAGTTTGCTTTTGATCTGGAGTTTGTTTGTTTGTTTTGTTTAGGTTGCATCTGCCTCACAGCTTTGGCTTTGTATTGTAACTAACCACAAGTGACTTAATTTCTTTAATTAGAGGTTGGGCTGATTGTTAATTCCATAACTCCATGTGCTGGTATTTTAGGCAGAAGTTAATGTCATCCAGCCCTGTGCTCAAGATAAAATTGTCACAGGCAAGGGGCACAACTTTGGACTGAAGTCATCAAGCCAGGGAGATGTGTTTGTGAATGCTTGGCCAGGTGTAGCAGTCTGTAGGAATCATTACATTTAATGTGATCAGATACTTAACACCTTCCAAGCAGGTCCTAAAATCTGTGCTGATGGAAGAACTCACGGAATAAAACAACATAATGCCTAAGGCTGATAGATAGGATTTATAGCTGGGACTTAGGCTGGGAAAAGGGCAGTTCCTTGCAACCTGAAGGCATCCAGAAATGAAGTGCAAGGAAGTTTCTCACAGTCTTAAAAGCGGACTCAGAGACGTTGAGCTCCTGCCTGCTCCCGAGCACCCACTGCATCCACGGTCATGGGAAGAAGCTAGGGTTGTTCCACACCTTGAAAGTCTTAACTCTTGACTCCTTTAGATTATCAGGTGGATTTGGGAAGAGTTCATCCTTGAGCTCCTGTCCCATGCTGTGGCTGTGTGGCAGTGTGCCCTTTCACAAGGTTTGCTGGTCAGGGTCTGGCTCTGCGCAGCCTGCTGTCCTTCTTTCCCAGACTTTGTTCAAAAAAGAAGCCAGGGATGTGGCTGTACAAAGAATAATCCCATCTAATTTTTTTCCCCCTTTTCTTGCAGATTTCTTTTAGAGATTTTTTTTTTTTTAGTACAGCTCTTTTTTTCTTTCTTGGGTTTTTTGTTTGTTTGTTGTTTGTTTTTCTTTTTTTTCTCCTAGCCTCCCTGCTGCCTTGGGAAGTAGCAGTTGGAGAGGAAGGCTCCGCACCTAAGGATTGATGGCCCGAGGGATGACTGAGATCCAGGGCACTGGATGCTTGAGGGAACTGGGCCTGTGCGATTGCTGTGTAACTTTACCAGCATCTGTGGTTGTGGTTTTACCCAGAGTGTTTCCTTCAGCATCTTACCATTCCCTGCTGCTCCTGGACATTCTTCCCTGCCCCTTTACTGGATTATTGATTGGATTAGAAAGCAGCTGTATATCTTTCTTTTTGCCCAAGCCATTTTTCTCATGCAATTTCAGTGAGTTTTACTGAGAGTGTTTGAAGTGATGGAGAGTTTTACTGTGGAGTGGGAACGAGGAGCTAAAGTGGGATTAAGAAGGGATTTATACCCTGATTTCTCCATGAAATGGGAGCAAAGAGATTAACAAGTGGTCCTAGCCCCTTCTGGTGTCACCCACAGGAAGAAGGAAAGAAAATAAAAGAAGGAGAATAAGAGTTCTGCAGATGAGTCTGTGAGGGAGATGCTGAGTCCCAGGAAAACATGAAAAGGCAACAGCTTACTTTTGTTTTCCTAAATGGTGAACACCTCAGAATATTCATAATTACTATTTACACCTTGATATACTGAAAGTTGATTGTGTGTGGCTAAGGCTGATGTTTATCATACAGGTCTGAGCAGGATGGCAGGAATTTATTTGATCTGAGTTTGCACAGCAAAAAATAAAGTTCTGTCTTGTCAACTGGACCTCCTAGGCAATGCAGGAATACATTAAAAACACCAACAACATCAATAATTCTAGAATGCACAAGTATACATTCCTCTTTTCTGATTTACTCCAATTTCTTGTAATTAAATCCCACTATTTATGCTAGAATATGTGTATTTGACAGAATATAAACATGTATACATATATAGGAGGGCAAGGAAAATGTTCTTCTTTGAAGTATGTTGTGTAGACACACATGTATAACCTTTATATATATGCATACAGAGACACATATTTTTTATATATAGGCATTTATATATATAGGCATTTATATATATATATTGAGGGAAGGGGAAGTTCTCCTTGCCATTGAAGACAGTGTATGAAAAACTTTAAATTGCAGCTGCCTAGATTCTGGTTAGGTGTAGGGGTGAAAAACTCCGCCCATATAAGCAATGAGTTTTGTATAACCCTGGAGCAGGCTGTCCAGGGGGGCTGTGGAGTATCCATCTTTTGAGGTTATTTAAGTAATCAGTTTCATGCACATGAATCAGTAACAATTCCTTATTGTATTTGGGAAGAAGAATAAATCTTTCAAGCCACCATTCTGCTCTGTATCTCTAAATTAATTTAATTATTTTGCTTCTTTTTTAATGTTCAGGAGGGAGGAGCTTGTGTTCACAAAATTAAACCAAGACCTCGGAGTGTTCAGAACACCATCACCATCAGTTTCAGAGGCTGCATTAGGTAAGACTCGTTGTCAAGACAATACAAATACAGTATTCTACCCCGGGATGATGACGATGGTAATAGTTATGGACAGTAACATTCAAACTTTAATAGCACAATCATTTGCCAGGTCTTTTAATATCAGATAAGTCTGTAAGAGGTATGATTCATCTAGAGTGGAGGAAAAGGATCATAACAGGGAAATCCCTTCTATTGCAATAGCAGTGCTTGAGGTCATGCTCAAGTTCAACATTTCTGCCTTCCAGGAGCCTTTGTGTTACTTCTTTTCCTGGTGGAGAAGTGATGAGAAGAGCTTGTTGATACAGAGGAGAGAGGGAGGAAAATCCCTTAAATGTCTGACAGACAGAAAAGTGGTGCTTACTACTCAATCAAGTAATGATAGCAAAAAAACCCGAACCAAACTCGAAGTCATCCTTGTCACTTAGGGATCGAGAGCTGAGCTGGTTTTCTGAATTTTCCATTATACTCATCTGAATACAGTAAGAGAAATTCCAGATTCCCTAGGAGACTTTTACCAGGGTATTATGGCAAGGGACTCTACTGGGAGTTCTTATTTATGCTGCTGGGCCAAGCCTCTCTACTTTTTTTCTGCTTTCTCTCTCTCTTTTTTTTTTTTTTTCCTTTTACTCATGTTTTTCTTCTTTTTAGTGTCTGTGACAGAACGGTCAGAGCAGTGTTCCAAAGAAGTTCAAAGTTCAAATCTTGCTTTAGCCCCTTTTGTTGAGCTGTAGGTCAGACATTAAGGATAATATTCTCCCATTAAGGCTGATGAAGCACTGCAGTAAACGACTGTGGAGGCAAACACTTCAGGAACAGGTTATATTAGCTAAAGGAGGGTTAAGCATGGCGTCAACCACACTTAACCTCCTGGTGTGGAGGTAAGGACAAGCTGAAATCTCAGAGTGCCTTTCCAGGACTGTTTTATGAAGGTCTGTGAAATGTGTGAAAAGGTCGAAGTGGTATTGATAAGATCTTTCTAACTTGATTTATATCTGCTGTACATTCCTCTGATATCTGTACACACTGCACTGAGCTTCAGGGCCCCTAAGAAGCGCAGAGGCATATACCTACGTATATCCATGTTTGAGACGGCCGCACAGCCTGGTGTGACTGACCCTCTGAAATGCACAACCCAGAGAATTCCAGTAAGACCCCAGCAAGAAATAATCAGAAGACCGACATTGTTTTTACCTAGGAGAGCAAAGTGCTTTCAGTGGGGCTTGAAGCAGGCTCAGACAGGGCTTGTGTCTAAGTTGAGGAACATAAGAGAAGCAGCAGTAAACCAAACCAAAGGCGCATGGACCTCAGTGCTCAGTTTCTCACAGTGATTGAAAATACACCTAGGAAAGAGTGTAGACATGGGGTAACTATTGTAACTTCAGGCATGACATAAGGATTTAGCCCAGAGCTGTACCCTGGGAGCAGATGGGAAGGGTGGGGGAATGGAGCTGGCAATACCCACTCGTGTAATTAAAGCCCTTACTCCGCTCTCCTCTATTTCTTGAACAGTTTCAACATTTAATGCAGTCAGTCAAACTTCCTTAGGCAGAACAGCCTGCTATTTAACAGACCTGCCAGTCTTGCAGGTCTAGCGTCCTGTGCTATTTTAGCTCCTTTCCCAGTAGACTCTGGTCTCCCTGAAGATTTCATTTTCTCTTAAAATCTATGCAGTTGGTATAGTCTGCATGGTAAAAAAATCAGTGCAACTTGTTCTCATTTCTTCTAGCTATTTCAAATAATGTATTTTCATATATAGTTTCCATTTATTAAGCCAACCGTACACTCTTTAAAGTCAGTAAAGCTATTTTAAATTGTGGTTAATTTCCATGTGCTTGGTGAATATGTGAATGACTGACTCTGTATCATTCCTTACTAATACAGGATAACTGCTGACATTGTTTTCTCTCAAGATGGAAGCACCTCTTCTCAACAGCTCTCAGCAGTGGAATTATGTGGGGACTGCTAAGTGAGTAAAAACTCACCACGTGAAGGTGATCTTTAGTCACAAATCATAGAGCATAAAGCTTGTCAATCTTTTCCCTGTGTAATTTTTTTTAATTTCCCCCAGTTCACCAAAATGTAGAAAAATAGCCAAGAAATACCCATTTCTACAGTGCACAGTAGATAGTTCTGACAATATTTTTATGTATGCAGTTGTCCAGTCTGATCTCCTCAATAGCATTGATCATTGAGCTTTACCTGTAGATTCTCCACAGATGAAGAATTCTGTGATTTTCTATCAGCCCTATAACTTCTGCTAGATCCACAGCATCTCTTTCAGAAGGAGACTATTTGGATTTCTTCAATGAGAATTGAATTGTAAAAGTGGGCTGGTACCCCCAGCACTTACTGTAAAGCCTATTTTAGAATAATTAGTGTAGGTGTGGAATTTAATCTCATTTGGCACACCCCCAGTCAAACAGTTTCATGGGGTTTTTTACATCCAAAATGTTAAGCATTGAACAGGTTTCATTATCTTTAATGTTAAGAAGTGAACTCCACTTGGGGTCTGTTCAGAGCTCAGCAGCCACTTTCAGTGACAATGAGGAAGTGAATTCATTCCTGGACTTTCAAAAGCAGAGGAAAGGCATTTCCTTTGCGTAGAGCAAATTCTGTGCATGGGGAATAACATGAGAAGCTTATATGAGTGATCAGAAATTCAAGCTAGCTTTCTGAGTGAAGAGAAAAATCTATTTGGCCTGTATTAGCAGTACCAAAATTTCCCCAAGAAAAATTCCTCCAAAAAAGGATGTGTGTTTATGGGAAGTTACAGGCATTTGCTGAATTGAATAACGGAGTCCATAGATTGATTTCTAAAAACTAAGAATCATGTCCCAACAGGGAAATGGTGATTTTCCTTTGTAAACATGGGTTTAGTCAGTATCCTTGGGGTGACTCTGATCATGTGTTTTAACTCAAAAAGTGCAGTATTTTCCATGGACTTTCTTATGATTCATACTGATTTCAGGGAGAAGGGACTCCCCATTTTTGCAATGACAACACTTATTGGTAACACTAACAGAATAATTTATTCCTATCTTCACCAAGTTTTGTATGATTTCTTCCATGCACATGAGGGGAGTGTGTTTTAATGTCACATGCCCCCACTTCTGTAATTTCCGCAGCTGCAGAACACAGCCCACAAGCTGCTTACTATAAATTATTGCTCACTCATTCAGGTGGAGAAAAGTAAAAGTAGTCCCAGAAAGATTTGGAAACAGTAGAGGAAGAAGTAGCATATCATGTCTAGAAGATGCTGTAGAAATCTATTAATCTCTGGTCTATGTGGAGCACCATAACTCTTCTTCCATCCCCATGGTCCTAGAGCATTAAAATTGAGGACTGTCTGACCTGGATCACCTGCACCAAGCAAAGATGGCTCTGAACTCAAGAGTGTTGACGTTCTTCATATGGAGCAAGTGTCCATTTTCATGCTGCAGTAAGATAGTCCAGACTGTGTGTGACAGGCACCTTCTGAGGTGCCACTCTTCTGGCCAGAGACTTATGGATTTTGGTATGTTCCTGTAAGCATTGTTCAAAAGCATTTTGTGTGCTTTCTAATTGGACTGGTGAATTTGCCATATTCTTTAGAAAAGGCATTTCTTTATTTGGTAGACCAGTTTTACAGAAGGCTGCTTTGGACAAGGTAAAGTCCAACACCAAAGATTTAAATGTAGTATGTACAGCTTTGTCCCACCTGAGTCATGCCTGGCCTGTGAAGCTGTAGCCAAGCAATCTAAAAAGACAAGTGCTCATCTCCTCAGCCTCCTCCTTTTGCTGTTCTGCCATTTTTCCCCTTCTGTGGTCATACATATTGCCCAAATTCAGTCATTTAAAAATAGTTGAAAGGGAAACACTAACTATATGGCAAGTGCTCAAATAACTTGTAATTAAATTTGACGAGAACATGAGGCAGAAAGACAAGGGGTTCACAGCCAGTAATGATGCCAAGGGATTTGTTAGCACAGTAAAGGTTACTAGCTGCACTGGCCTGACATCTCTTGATGAGGCCAAACCTGTGTCTGCCTACAGGGGTTTCTGCTTGCGATTTCAGCACATTTATGGCATCTTGTAATTTCCTGGCCTAAATAAAGTCACTTGGGTGTGCACTGAGGAGCAGCTGTGACGTTCGACATTCTCTCAAAGACATGGCTGCATTTTGGGGGAGGTTACAGTGTACAAGAAAAGAAAAAGAGATAAAAAATTAGCATCAGAGAGATTTCCCTGTGACACATCATCTGCTGAGAAACAAGACCAGCGTGTGCTCAATTTCTGTGCATGTGAATAATAGCTCTTCTATTACTAAAGTAATACCTGGGCTATATGCTCCAGTAAGGATATACATCTTTGTATGCATGTTTGCACAAACAATAGAGAAGTGGAACAGAGAAGTCTACATATTTAGATGATAGAGGCAGCAGAATGCAAACAACAGGGATAAAGATCGTGGTGTGATATCTACAGAGCACTGCGTGGGTGGTTTTCACAGATTCCCCATTGATTTCTTTTCTTGGATGTTCTCAGCAATAGCTTTTCAGCTCCTCTTGAGTCCCCTGAATCTTTGTGCCTTTGTTCTTTTGGGTACAGTACCAGGCTACCATGCATCTAGTCTGCAGGCTGCACCCGCAAGGGCACCCATCCCTGCTGCTCAGATCAATCTGCATCGCTGTCCCCTGAGCTCCTGACTCCAGGGGTAGCCAAGGCAGTGTAAACTCAAGTCTATCTCTCCAACAGTGCTCTTAAACAGTTGTCCCCTTACNACTAATTGTGGAATGATCTCTCCCGGTCCTTGTCCCGACTCCAAAGCCTCTCAAGAGATATTTTCTCCCCAGTCCAGCTAAGAGGGGAGTGATAGAGTGACTTGGGTGATAATCTGGCTTCCAGCCAGGCTCAAACCACTACACTCAATCCGTTCTATGCCCAGCCTGTAGCTGTTCTTGGGATTGTCCCAACCCTTGTGCAGGATCTTGCACTTGGCCTTGCTGAACTTAATGCAGTTTGCATGAGCCCACCTCTCAAGCCTGTCCAGGTCCCTCTAGATGGCATCCCTTCCCTCTAGCATGTCAACTGCACCACACAGCTTGCTGTTGTTAGTAAACCTGCTGAGGGTGTGCTCAATCCCACTGTCTGTGCCACTGACAGTTATGTTAAACAGTGCTGGTCCCAGTACCAACCCTTGAGGAACACCAGTGGTCACTGTTCTCCACTTGGACATCAAGCTGTTGACTATAAGTCCTTCAGTGCAACTATTCAGCCAATTCCTTACCCCCTGAGTGGTCCATCCATCAATGGATGTCAAATCCATGTCACTCCAATGAAATAACAGAGACCAGAGTCTTATTCTAAGCATACATTGTTCCCTGTGCTCCTATGGCTATTGACTCTTCTGGCTGCAGGTACATTACATCGGCTGTGGGAGTGGGTATCTATCTGATTTCTCTCTGTTCTCTTTCTATGGTACACTGAATCCCTAGAGAGGCAGGGAGGAAGTAATCTCTGCACCCTCTGTGGTAGATTCTTGTGGAGATTGCAGAAGGAAGATGTGTCCTGCCCCCTTGGCAGCTTGGCAAGTGTACCTTAATTGGTCATTAACAACACCAGGATTATCTCTGATCTCATGTTCTGCAGAGATTAGGTGCAGATGGCACCAGAATGGGAAGAGTTTACAACAGGCCAAAGTAGAACAGTGCTACTACTTCAAAGTTCAAAGTAGGAGTCTGCAAACTCTGGAGAAACTTCCTGGTCCTGGAGCTATCCTAGGCAGAAAGGGCAACTGCTTCTTATAAAGTTCTGCATGATTCTAACAGAGCTCTGCAGTTGTTCACCTACTTCCACAGAGCGGTGCATAAAAACCCCACAGTGCTGTTGCAGTCCATAGCTAATTTAGCATCTGAGTTGTTCATCAGAGGTAAATCCCCTAATTGAACATTCACCATGGCGTAAGCGTTTTTGCAGATTAGAGGCGTCTACGCACACTTACCCATTTCTTGGTTAAATAGTCAGTGTATCTGCTTGGATTTAAACCATCACTGTTGTTATTTAGAGAAGTCTCTCAAGAATGAAATTAGACCACGTTTCTGTCTTATGTCTTAATTATAAGCAAAACTATTTTACTAAAGAGCTCAGAATCACTGGTGTTAAACTCCAGTCTCCTGGGTTTTCCATGTTTGTCAAACTACCAATTTTTTTTATTAAGTGTCCAATACTGGTCTCCACAGTGAATTTGGTGACAGAGATGAGAAAGAGTGAAAGCCTGACTTAAAATAGCTCACTCTTTTTTTTTTTTTTTAGGGACAAGAATAGGGGAAAAAATAATATTGTCTGTTTAAAAAATTCCACCAACTTTTTCTTTGAATTGCTCTGATAACCCATTCTTTGGAGCAGAAACCTGGCTTGTGGCAACAGAACAACTTACGCATCAGAGATGTGCTATTTGGCACTCCAAGAAATGTTAGTCCAAACCTGTTGCTAGTCAACTGCAATCTGCATTTGTGGTTAGAAACTTTTAAAAGTCAAAGTACAGGTGGTTCTGTAGTGAGTGACCATGTGCAAATTCCTCTTAGTTTCTCATGGTGGCCATACCACTGTGCCTCCCTTTGTCCTAGCTGGACCTGTACCTCTGGACCACATCCTGTAGAGCTCCACCCCATGCCCTGGCTTGGCCATGCTGCTTTCATCAAACAGCATATTTTTCTGCCATCCAAGAAACATGTTCCAGTTGACCTGAAACCATCAGGATTCAGATCAAATACTTATACCTGGAAATGTTTCATGGGGAACACAAGTGGGAAGTGCCAATTTCCCTCATTATCCAGTGGCCCAGAGGAGGTGGCATGTACAGACTGTGGTTGGCACACTTTAATTTCTGCCACAGAAAGCTAGGTGAGTACAGAGACAAATCTAGATTTCCTTTGCCCTCCTTGGTGAAGTAAGGAAATCTCCAAGATAGGCTGAAGCGCAGAGTATGCTGAAGGAGTCTTTCGGTTCCTCTTGCTCAAACTGTGGCACTTGAGTAATTATTTATTTTCTAGGTAGGAGACAGAACACCAAGGATTTAGGTTTCATCATAGACTAACACTGAGGAGTTTTACTGAGGTTATTCCAGTTAAATATTTCTAAACACAGTAGGGGAGTCTCAGCATGCAAAGGTGAGCAACATACACTGGATCGTACCACCAGGTGACACTAGCCATGGAAGAAGAGCCTGGGTCTCCTCAAAAAAAGTTAATTATAGGCTCCTTGGTTAAAAGGCAAGATGCTATAGCACTGTCTCATTGTCCTTCACATTGTGCCCTTTCATTTTTATGCTTCCAGGGTTTTAAAATGGAAATGAAATTTTTTTAATATAATGGTGAATATAATTTTTCAGATGAATAAAAGGAAGAGAAAAATCTGCATTTTCCTGCAGATAAAACCACTTCTTTTATTGATTTTTTTGGTTCTTCCACTAAACAAAATCAGCTTTATCAAGAGCTGGAATAAGTTGCCATCCTGTGACTGTGTGCTGTCCGCAGTGTGATGGAGCATATGCCATCCCCTCACAGATAACAGTGCTGCCCACAGAGTGCAACTGTGTCGGGGGACCCAGAGAAGGTTTGCTACAGCCTGGATCTGTAGTGCAAGGATGGACATCCTAAAGTTCCTGCTTCCCGCCTGTCCAAATCAAGGTGGGAAGCAATGTAGATGAAACAAGGGAGGTTCTCTCCTTCTCATGTTTTAGTGGCTTTTGTCTTGCCAGCAAGCTTTACAGAATAAAGAAATATCTATAACTTGGGAAAAGCCTTATGTTGAGTGTCAGCTGAGACTTGATGGTAGCTGCTGGCAACTGAAATTGAAGAACACTGAATATCAGAGCGGTTGACTGGGGACACAGAACAGTTTCTGTGGGAGATGGGAAACAAGGCACTGGAAAGCTGTGTAGGGTGATTCAGTCAACCAATTCATTTATCAACAGTACTAGATTGGAAACTGACTGGAACTGAGGAAATTGGTGATGTAAAAATGCAAACTCTTACTAGGAACTAAAATAGGGGATGAAGAAAGTAAACAACTAGAGAAAAAAAAATCAAGCAAAGGAAGGAACTGAGTGGGACAGGAATAGGAGGAGTCCCAAAGAAAAAGCTACAGTGAGTCAGAAAACAGAGCAATAGGAAGGTGAAGGCTATCAGCAAAATGCCAAATATTATGAATTTTGAAGATGAGATGGGAGCTCGGTGAAACATGAGGAATGAAGGCTGAATGTTGGAGAGAACAAAATTATAGGGATAAGAAAGCACCAGATGGAATCTGAACAGGGAGAAGTGAAGAATAACAAGGGGAAGATGTGAGGCAGTGGGCAGAGATGTGTGCCCCACTGCACAGTCTGTACTTGAGCATGGATTGGTGTTCAAGCTCCCTGAGTTTGGTCATTTCTACACCAGGTCTTACCCAATATCCTTGTCCCACACCCATTGCTCCCCCTGAGATTAAAGAACAGTAAGTGTGACACATAAGAAAGCCCATCTCCTTCACAGTGTGTAAGACAATTTTCCTGGGGGGTTCAGGGTTGCAAGGTAGAGTGAAGAGGGCATCGCCCTGTGTGTCTAGGACTTCTGTTGCCTTGCCTGGCTCTGAGGCTGCAGGCTGGGATTGCACAGAGAGCGGGCGCAGACCCGTGGTGGAGGCGGTCACATGCTTGCCCGGGATACTGTTTTATCCTCTTCATTGTCACAAATTTTCTGTGCGGTGCCAGGCAAAATTTTGAAACCTACTTTGTCAGAGGTGGTGACTGACTGGGTGGTCCTCATATTAGACATGTGTGGTTGGAGATTTCGGGTCTGACGCAGAGCGCTGAGTTCTCACAGCTGTAGTTGAGGTAATGCATGCTGTGCTTTGGAGACAGAAAGTAGAGTATTAAATAAACTGAGAAATCAGGTCTTAGGAAGTACACAGCAGCAATGGAAACTTTTGACCTTAATCACTTTGTGCTTCAGTTCCCTATGTGTAAAATGTGGATTGTACCACCCCCTCATGCTGCAGGGCTTATGAACAGAGATTAGCTAACATTCAAAGATACTCAGATGCTTTAGTGATGAGGCAAGAGCAAGAATCTCTGAGTAATTTTATTTTTTGAGCTGTTTTTGAGTACTAAGAGTGAGGCTAGGCGCTGAGCAAAAGGGAGGACAGGAAAGCCCAAAGAGCTGCTTACCAGATGACTAGCTTTGCAGCCCGTGCTTGCAAACACACGGTAGTGGGTGGAAAAAGTTATTGTCAGACTGTGAAAGGAATCTCTCCTAAGGCATGGAACAGCTACAATAGAACTGCAGAGGTAACTTGAATTCCCTGACCAGTTGTTCTGTAAATGTCTGATGAATGTTTCTGTGTGCAATACAAACTTGTGTTAGCAAGCTCTGCCTGGTGCAATGGATGTTCCTCTCTGACTGTAATGCAAGGTGAGTGAGGCTTGCCTCCTTGTGGCATAGTATACTCTGTTGGTGAGAAACAGTCCTGTCAATGCATGTGTTTTAATTCATATGTCAGCATTCATAGTCAGCTCAGTAACAGGATTTTAGAAAAGTGGACAAGTATCACAACTGTTTTACAGAGCTGTCCTATTAAGATTTGAAGTGAACAAACCCCAGTTCCCTCAGTCTTGTCCTCCCCTCTAAAGAGCAGACAAGACAAGATGTTGCATTTTTGTTCCAATTACATCAGGTATGAAACACTGCATAAAACTCCCCCACAGGTCTACAATTTACATTGGAGTCCAGGGACAGTCTTGCCATTTAACATAACTAGAGGCAAGTTAGCATGAATAATTATTTGGGAACACTGAGCATGTCGGAGGAGAAATAATAAGAAACAGCATGGCCAGCAGGTCTAGGGAGGTGATTGTTTCCCTGTACTCAGCACTGGTGAGATGCACCTCAAGTATTGTGTTCAGTTCTGGGCTTCTCACTACAAGAAAGACATTGAGGTCCTGGAGGGGAGGAAAACCAGACTGGTGAAGGGACTGGAGAACAAAGCTTATGAGGAGCAGCTGAGGGAGCTGGGGTTGTTTAGTCTGGAAAAGAGGAGGCGAGGGGAGACCTTATCACTGCCTATAACTATCTGAAAGGAGATTGTAGAGAGGTGAGCGATGCTCTCTTCTGTAAAAGAGTCATTGGGATGTGGAACAGGCTGTCCAGGGAGGTGGTTGAGTCACCATCCCTGGATGTATTTAAAAGACAGGTAGATGAGGTGCTTATGGATATGGTTTAAGAGAGGACAGGTACGGTTGGACTCAATGATCTTAATGGTCTTTTCCAACCTAGTCATTCTGTGACTCCATGAAATCCAAACCGGACATTAAAGGAAAACTTAATGAGTCTTGATTTTACAAAAATTTCTCTGGGATTTGAATGGATCTGATTTGATGGAAGCAAAATCACTTCTGGTATCAACAGCTCAAAGCCAAGGATAGGGATGAGGGGTCTGGCTTTGGAGTTGAAAGGCAGTTTCCTAGAATTGACATTCACCTGTAGCTTAATGGTCAAAAGGCGCTGGTCATTGCACTGGCGGTGCGTGGAATCCCCTCTAATAACTGATAATGAAACTCCAACTGATAGTTTTAAAATCACACATTTGGTGGCTTTTTAAAAAAAAATTTCTGTGAGTCACAGGAATCTGTGAGGCCAGTTGGGAACAGGGGGAAAGAAATAAACCCTCTACAATATAGCTCACACATTATCAAAACGTTAGCGGAGAAAAAAATAAAAGCCCTGAACCAAGTATGGTTTCTTACTCTAGGCATTATTTTGGAGACAGAAATGTTTCATATCTGAGCAAAAAAACACCCACCACTTTGTTTTCTTCTCCACCAAGAGAACAGATCTGAGTGAATGGGTTTTTTCCAAATGCTATTGAAGTCTGTAGGTTCAGAGCATTGAGCCTGAGACCATGTGGGAAATTTATCAATAGCTTTTTAAAACTGTATACATAATTCTCCTAGTGGCTGTCTTCACCAATGGTTTCTCTTGGTGTCAGAAGTGAGTTTTCTCTTTTACATACCCTGTATTCATAGCAGGAAAAACAATATTTTCTCTCCCTTTCCTGAAAAAAAAACCCCAACCTTTTTGTAATTTTTAACTATATGGCTTCAAACTAGGACCAGAACTTTCTTTAATTACATTGTGGAAATAATAAGTGAAAGGATAATATAAAAGTACCTTCAGCCTTTCCAAGGCAGACCTGGGAAAGCAGAGTCATGAGACTGAAGAATTGTGCTGTTTTTTCCTTTCTCTTCTGCTGCAGCTCTAACTACAGGTGAAATTGTGGGCTTGCTGTCAAACCCTGGAAAGTGCTGAATATGAAGTGTGAGCAGAGAACGCTGTAGGCCTTGACCTACCAGCTTTCTTTACCACGATCACAGTGTGTATCCCATTTAGACAGCTGATTCTCTTCTTTGTTTGCTGTTGTGGTGCATCAATATCTGCACACAACAAGCACTGTCAATGAGGATTGGGACTGGTGGCATGGAGGCGGCAATAGGTACGAGCAGTTCCTGAGAGGTATGTTTTGATCTGGAAGAGAAGAGAGCAACAGTAACACCGCTCAAGGAGGTCGTAATGCATAATATTTATCTCAAGCAGTTAAGGACCCTATTAATGAGGTTTTATAACAGGCATGCTGCCAGGGAGCTTTTAGCATATCTGGTTATGTTTCTGGAAGATGACCTTTGTGGCATACTTGTTCTCCTGCCATGAGATTTTTTTTGGAGAAAGATTTGGCAGCAGGACTGCTGATTTTAATTCTTTATGGTGTTGTCTCTAAACCAGTCTGTTTGAACATCTGAATTATTATCTGGAAGAACATATCCTTTTTTTTTTGCAGTGGCTTGATGGATGAAAGCCCACAAACTTAGGCCCTAAAGTTTCTACTATATTTTTTTAAAGAATGGCAAAAAATGGAGAGACAGTTCAGTCAGTATAAACTCAGTAGAGTTTATATCTTGTCTGTCTAGCTGATATAGTTCGAAAAATCAGACATAAAAAGAGTGTGCGCAAGCCCTTCTTCCAAGATTGCAATAGAAGGTTCCATTTCTAAAATTAAGAGGCATATTTGGAGGTTAGAGAAAACATCATTCACTGGGAGATTTAGAAGGTACAAAGCTTAGAGCTGAAAGAAGATCAGCTCAGTTTTTGATTGGCATTTTCTAAAGGAGACAGGACTGGGCACTAATGGTAGAAAAAGGCAAACAAGCCCCAGTGTCTGGAAGTCAAAGCTTGGCATGTTCAAATGAGAAGCTAAGTGCTCATAGATAAATTGTGGTTAATAGTTATTGAAACAAATACAAGATGGAGCCAAGATCTCTTGAATGCCAAATCAAAACAGGGCAGCCCTCTGGATGATAAGCATCAGTTAAACACCACTGAATGCAACTATACTGCAGGAGATGTGCAAAGCTGGGATCGGCAAATGATCTGAATGTGCCTCTCGGCCTATGATTCTCTGAGGCCATAGGTGATCATTTTGTTGAAAAAAACATAAACCTCCCACTACTTAGGTAAACCAGATAACACACCATGTTTTTGAGGAAAAAAAGGCTGGAAGATATTTTCAGAAATAGCTATATGATTTGGAAGTCCGGGTCACACCTTCAGAAGCAACCTTTGCCTCCGCTGCCCAGCTTATTGGTAATATGAGCTGGCAATTTGTCTTCATGGCATAGCCAGCCAGCAGCATCCTGGGCTCCATCAGGTGGAGGTAGGTGATCCTTCCTCTCTGCTCAGCACTAGAAAGATATGTCTGGAGTGCTGGGTCCAGTCCTGGGTTCTCCAGAACAAGAGAGGCATGGACTTGCTAGAGTGAGGCCAATGAAAGAACATGAATGTGGTGAATGGACTGGAACATCTGTCATACAAGTAGAGGCTGGGAGAGCTGAGACTGATCAACCTGAAGGAGAGAAGGCTGGAGGATCTCACCAATCCATACAAATAACTGGTTAGGAAGGTGTAAAGAAGGCAGAAGCAGGCTCTGCATGGTGAGGCCCAATGACAGGACGAGAGGCAATGGGCATGAACTGAAACATAGAAAACTCCACTTAAACGTGAGAAAAACCTTTTTTCCTGTGACAGTGGTCAAACACTAGAAGTTCCCCAGAAAGGCTGTGGAGTCTCCACCCTTGAACATATTCAGAACTCAATGGGACATAGTGCTGAGCACTCTGAACAATCTGGCCTTCTTCCAAATGGTGGGTTGGACCAAATGATCTCTAGACGTGCCTTCCCGTCTCAGTGACTCTGGAACTCTGTAAACATGGTAAAGAGGTAAATTCAGCCAATATATTGCAACCTGACAGTTTTCTTTGTCTGGAAGAACCTTGGTTTAAGGCATACAAGTATCACACTCCTTACTGGTCTCACTGGATGTGGGCACTGGCAAAGAAGTACATTGCCTCATACTAAAATACTATTGGTATTTATTGGCAGTATGTTGGTATTAATGCATAAATAAACACAAAGATATTTATATATAAATATATGCAAAATATTGTTTCATGCCAATGAAACTTGCTCTGATTCAATGGTTGGTAATTAATGAAAAGTATTTACTACAGTCATATACTAGAACTGTTACCAACACAACTACATTGGCAGAAAACCACCTGTCTTACCAGCAAGTTTATACTGATTTAAAAAAAAAGAAAAAAAAAAAAGAAAAGAAATGTCAACTAAAGTCCCAAGTATTTATGTAAATATCTGAGATAAGCTCAAAAATCCTACTGGTATGTTTGAACTATTCTATATGGTAGTAATACAGCTAATGGCAGCCAGCCATCTGCTTCCAGAAACATATTTACACAGCTGTGAAGGTGCTCTATGCTTCTATGATGCAAAAAAAGACAAAAATTAGATCGACAGAAGTTAGTTCTTTCTTGATAAACTATGTCTGAAGCAAGAATTTTATGATTCCAGCAAAAAAAAAAAAAAAGCACCCTCATTTACAAGGTTATTTGCAAAAAAATCTGGGGTTGTCTAAGGAGTGCAATGACTCATTTTGCTGCTTTTTTTATCTCTTTTATTTAGGTGTGGATGCTTACTCGTTAATGAGAGGGCTGTGTGAGTGTGTGTATTTCAAACACATCCTGAAATTGGATTAGCTGAGGTGGACTAGACCTCTGTGTGAAGCCATTGGATACAAAGTCTCTTTACTAACACACACAGTCTAATAAACAAATACAGAGTGAAACATTGTCCTGTTAACACACTCAAAAAAGGAGGTTATGTAGCTCTGCTGAGTAGGACCTGTATCCACAAAGCAGTCATATGTTCTATAGCTGTGCTCACTTTCAAGAAAACCTAAAATGGCCAAGTTGGGTAACAACCATCTTTGTTCATCTGTTTTAACCAAATGAGACATACACAAAACCAGCAATACCCTCCTTAGGAGGGTATACAGAAGGATCCTTTTTAATATAATGTAACTAGTAACTATTTTTAAGATGGCTGTCTTTGCTAATCTTGCTTCCAAGATTACTGTTTACTTTGAGGTGTCTTGTTTACCAGACACCCAAAAGGAACTCAAAGAAGAGCCCTCATGCAGTACTGTACAAGTATCAGGTTTGTTGAAGTACCTCTCAGAAAGACTCTGCCAAATGAAGGCAAGTGGGCTGACCAGTCACTTTTGAATGGTTGATCCCACGAAGACAGGAGTGTGCTTCTGGGTGCATGTCAGCAAGTGTTTTCCTGGATGGTTGAAGCACTCGGTTGTTTGGGTTTCACATACAGATGTTTAATGCTGCTGTAAGCCTTTTGCAGTTCTGTGACGAAGAGTCATGCCAGCAGGTAGTTTCACCTTGTGTGGGTTACTTCTGGCCAGTACTACAAGGCTGCCATGGCTGATGGGACAAATTGCCCGACCCTCCTGTTACACAGTAACTCGATGGTGCTGCATCAAGGTAATACATGCCAGACTGCAAAGTTGCTGTTATTGTAACTTGAAGCACCAGTGCTTTTCTCCTAGCAGGTGTATGTGTATAGAATTAAGAGTCAAGTACAAGATGCTGATCTAAGAAAGAAGGTCAAACCACTTTCATCCTTTCCTATTGTCTCCGTTTCCACAGCTTTTTGCACAATAAAGCATTTATGAGTTTCTCTGCAAATAACAAATCTGCTGCTGCAGACGTTAAATCTCTCTTGATCTCGTCAGGTCTTTTCGTACCTGTCAGTGGCCACAACAAATCAGTTGCTTAGGGATGTCTGCTGACACAAAACCCATTTTCTTCTTAGTTACACGATCAGTATCACCCCAAAAAGGGATTCGTCTGGCTCACTCACTGGTGTTGCCGCTTCAAGATATGGCAGATAGATGTTTTTGGTACATTGTGTTTCTGTCCTCTGTGACAGCTTCGTGGATAGTCTCATCCTTGTTGCTCTGGACTGGAGTAAAACTGTGTCCTAAAAAGATATGTGCAGGTGGGAATGGAAAGCCATGATGTCCTTAGAAGAGGATGGACTCTGGAAGTGGTGAGTGCAGTTGGTCGCTCTTCTCAGCCCACTTCATGGACCAGATGTGGGAGGATGCACCCAAGCTCGTTAACTTTTATATAGGTATAGGCTCATTCAGCATCACTTGACCACTGTTTTTTAAGCAAGATTTTTTTCTTTTTTTTCTTTTTTCTTTTTTCTTTTTTCTTTTTTTCTTTTTTCTTTTTTCTTTTTTCTTTTTTCTTTTTTCTTTTTTCTTTTTTCTTTTTTCTTTTTTCTTTTTTCTTTTTTTTTTGTTTTTTGTCTTTTGGAGGGGATTGCCAGACTTGACTAACAAAGACAAGAGCAGACTAAATGTTTCCTTGACAGGAAGCCACTATCTCAGATTAGCAAGTGGGGAAGGAAAGCCTTGAAAACTGTTCAAACTTTCTTATGCAAATTTCAGTTGCATACAAGTTAAACTTTCGGGAGAATGTCCTAGGGGCAACCTATTCAATTGGAAATTGAGCCCCTCGGGTCCCTTCCAAAAGGGGATTGTGGTCTTAGTGTTTAAAAATACACAGTACATAAAACTGCATGCAGCATCACATAGAAATCTAAAGGCTTTCAGGTCTCCCAGAGTGGTGTTCCACAGTTTCCATCCAATCTTGTTTTGCCTGAGGATAACATCTTTTCTAAGAAAAGCATCAGAAGGGCTTTGAAACAAAAATAGAGCGTTGGAAGGCAAAGTAATGCAGTCCCCTTATAGGAACACACCGTTTCTCACTTCTGCGTATACAACTGCCTTTATTAGGAAACAGCCAGGGTCCTATGAGAGATCAAGGATGCTTTCTAACTGCTCTTCTCACATGCATCATGGAGACCACTTCCATCTCCAGACTGTCCCTTCCTGGATCTGGGGCCTATATACATCCTTTCTTGTGATCTCTGTGTCACAGAAAGAGAAGCACATGTGCAGGGACTGATGCCTTAGTCCATGGCCATATACCATCAGATGGTAAAACAGAAAAAGTGATGATTGAGAGATGGGCCATTGTTTGCAGGTTGTTTTCATCAGCTTTCATGGTAAAAAGGACTCTTGAGAATGTAAAGCAGTTCAGGTAAACTAAAAGCCTCTGCAGCTGCTGTCATGGTCATCCTAGAGAAACAAGTGTTGGTACCAAACTTTCCTCCCTGGACCTCTGTCTCTGCCTTCCCAAGAGGCACAGAAAATGTTTGTCATGGTTTCTACTGGAAGCTGTGGGACAGTCTGCAGAGGGACAAGTGTCTTGTTTGGGTTGTATGTGAGGTTGCCTTAAAACATCCCAGAATCATCATGTGCCCACTTGATGGCCATCAGAGAGAGAGAGACCAGACTCAGACTCTGCTTTCATATAGGCCAGCATCTAATGATCCCAAGAAGGGGATACCACAGTTTAGTATCAGGAGGGCAGAGAGTTACTTGGGCATGTCCCCTGCCTTCACCACCCACCCCATGTGGTCAGCAAAGCAGGCAGTAGCTTACACTGCCAGAGGATACCCTGTGCATTGAGTGAGCTATCTGTGGCTGAGTTTATCTCAAACCAGCCACAAAGCCCCAGGGCAGGTTGCTGCTGGAGCTAATGCTTCAGGGTAAAAAGTATAGTCTGTTCCTTGAGCTCTGGGCCCAGTTTCCTCAGCTCAAGCTCTTCACAGATAGGAGGGACAGCATTTTATCATGGTGATGATATGGACATGTATCTTCATGAGAACTGTCTGCCTACTAGCCAGCTCTTGGTGTGCAAGACTTGGGTTGTACTCTTGCCTCTGCTGTGGTATCTTACTGACTCAGCTTCCTCATCTGTCAAATGTGGGTAAGGATGCTGGTCTCCTTTGTGAAGTCTGTTGAGAAATGTGAATGAAAGTGGTGCACAAGCAAGAGGAATTGGGAGGCAGCTCAAGGGCAGAATCACAACACTGGCCTGCTGAAGTCGGAACTGGGCTACTGTGCTATGGGTATATAGGGACAGCTGAGATCCTTGTCAGATCAGGACAACTTTACTTGTCTTCTTGAGGAAGCAACCCCTTTTATCCATGTGGCTGATGTCGGAGAGAAGTGACCATTCTCTAGAGAACTGAAAGTGCTTTTTGGCATTCTGGAGAGATGTATTCCCTAACAGATAAGTGCAGAACTTGTTACTGAGAAATAACCCTGCTCAAATCTACTGTCTCTAGCTGTCTACAGCCTTAGGTCATCACACGGCCACACATCAGCACATGAAATGCTCTGGGCACTGCTGGAAGCTGGGAGATGGTGAAGGAAATTCCCAGGTGCTGCAGATGGTAATGCGGCAGCAGTGGAAGCAATGATTCAGGAGGCAGCACTATTTTCTCTGAATCATTGCCGATCCTTTACCTCTCTCTGCCCGGTGTTACAGAAGCCCGGCTGCTGCACAGTTACTATCTTTCTCATGATATTTAAAACTGAGGTTTTGACACTTTTTTTAGCATCAGCAGATGCTATAGCACTTTTTTTTCAGTAGCAGTTTGAGATGGGTTTTTATTGGGTTGTGAGAGACAAGATAAGAAGCCCAGCACCTAAAGGGGATGTGCCCTCCCCCTGCCCTGAAGCAGGACCCTGCACACCTCAGCTGCTCCTGACAGGTGCCCTTATTACATGTTCTTAAACACCTACAATAAGGGGTTTACACTCACTCTCGCCGATCTCTAGCTCTGCTGACTACAGCTCCCTAACAAGCACTACACAGTTGGAGCCCAGCAGTATGAGTATAAATGGCACTTGGCATCAAACACTTCCATTTTGTACAAAGGAAATGAGGATTATTTTTCCTATTAAAGAAAAATGGAGAAATTAGGTGTTCATAGTGCAAATGCCAAGTTTCAGGCTCTGCTTTCTGAATTCATCGTTAAAAGCTGTGGTGGTTTGAGCCAAGGGGGGAAATAGGGAATGGAGGCTTCAGTCTTCGGTCAGTTCCTCATGAGTTGTTCTCCTTCTTGGGGGGTGCATTCCTCACACTCTTTCCCTGTGCCAGCGTGGGGTCCCACCCACAGGAGACAGTCTTCCACAATCTTCTCCATGTGAGTCCTCTCCCACGGGGCCTCGGCTCTTCACCATCTGCCCCAGCGTGGGTCACTGCTATAAACTCATAGAATGTCTCTCAGTCTCTCAGTCCCAGACTGCTGGACCCAGCCTGGTCCTCCACAGAGTCACAAGCACCCCCAGCAAACCTGCTCCAGCGTGGGCCTCTGTCTCTCTCTCTCTCTCTCTCTCTCTCTCTGCCTCTTATATCTCTCCACAGGCTGCAGGTGCTGCCAGGGGCTTGCTCCAATGTAGGTCACAGATTCTTTCATATTCCTTCACCTGCCCTATGGTGGGCTCCTGCCTGGCCCAGGTGCCTCTCCATGGGATGCAAGTGGGATCTCTTCGTCCTCCATGGGCTGCGAGGGGACATCCACATCACCATGGTATTCTCCACAGGCCACAGGAATCTTCTCTCAGCGCCTCTTCCTCCCCACCTTCACTGACCTTGGTGTCTGCAGAGTTTCTTACATCTTCTCTCTCCCTTCTCTGGTGGCAAAATGTGGCTGTTTGCATTTTTCTCCCTCTAAAATGTGACTCCCAGAGGTGCTGTGACTGGTGCTGATTGGCCTGGCCAGCCTTGTCAGCAACAGGGTTTGGGAGTTTGGCCTTGGGAGCCCTGCTGGGATTTACTTTGTTGGACCCTTAAGAAGCTTCTAGCTGCCTCTTAAAAAGCCATATTGCAAAACCACCACATTGAGAGCCATCTAGAGAATCTGCTGCTGTGGGACAGATGTGTCAGGTGCTCCTGTTGTGCAGTTAGAACCAGTGGCAGCATTAAACCTTAAAAACTCACATCACTGGCACACACTGGCGTTGGTGCCACATCCAACCCTGACAGGGCCCAGTTTGGTCAGCATGTCTGTGAAACTGGGCACCTCTTCACTTCAGCATTTCACACATCTGCAGTGAAGATGGAGACCACCATTAGAGCCTACAGGGGTTGACAGAATCACTCTCTGGGCTGTGGCAGAACAACGGTCCCATTCGGTGACCTCATCCTCACCCACCCATCCCCAAGCATCTTCTTGCCATGCCCTAGGTGATGAACACCACAGACATCTGGCATATTTCTGATTTTGATTATGTGCCAAACGAGTAATTCCTAACGGACGTCAGTGATTTCACCTGGGTTGGGCAGCAGCATCCATTATACCCTGCGATGAGTCAGCTGGGTGATCACGGATGGGTGCTGATGCCAGGCAGGATTTGGAGCATGGCCAAGGAAGTGCAATGAGACAGGGAGTGGTATGACACAACCCAGGAAGTCACATTCCTGCCACAGCAGTAACAGGTGGCTGGCGATGCCAGCAAAACTTTTCAGGACTTGGGTTTCCACTGAAACAAACAAAAATGAGGTTAAAGGCTCTTTCAAAAGGCTTCAGATAACTTAAAATCACATCCTTTTCTTCAAATCAGCCCTTTTATGTCCTATTGTCTTATCTTCCATTTCACTTTTATCAAACAGATAGCTAAGCAAAGAGCTGGATTCTCAATAAATCAGAACAGCTCAATTGAATTAAAAACCACAGCTATGCTATTTTAGTACCAGTGTGTGGTATGCACACCCAAATTGAAAATCAATTTATTGTCTGCCTGGATATAAGTTCATGATGCAGGTCCTCACTTTCCCATACTGTCCCATCCTGCTAAAGATGCTACCAGGCTGTTTTGGCTTGTTTCAGTGTGGATGTGCCCACAGTTTTTGGTACTGTGGACTGTAACCAGCAGCTACTGTCTGCCTAACAATTCCCTTCTTAATTCTCTCTTTCAAAGCTGGGAACCTTACCTTCTCCTTACCCAGCAAAATCCTGTCCTCAAGTATTAACTTCAGATATATGCATATATCGTCTATCCACTTGTATTTTCAATTAATTCCTGTGCCTCTGAAAAATGTATCAAGAATTTTGAATTAGCCAAACCCTTGTAATTATGTAATGGAGGAAAAACCAAAGGAAAACCAATTGAATCATCCATACCACACATTTACCAATGCTCCTTAATGCATTGAATATGTGGTAATTTCACAAGAATCAACTGCCATTTTACTGAAAGTGATTTTTAGCTACATGACCAGGAAGACAGAATTATTGTTTATTTCTCAGCAACAGCAACCAATCCAGTTTAAAACTGATATTTCGTAACAGCTGAAATGAAGACATCTTTCTACTGGACTAACCTGATGACTTTTTACCATAGGACCATCAGGAGCAAGCAGATGGATCATTTCCACTAAGAATGATCTATTATCATCCCTGTTACAAAAGTGGCCACTGATTCCAGCTGGGTACATAATGACTTATTTTTAACAAACACTTATTGTAAGTTTGTAGTTTTGCTTATATATTATTGCTGTTCTTTTTGACAAAAGCTCTGCAATTTCAAGCGTGACTGTTTTCTTCCCAGCCCTGCTTCTGGCAGTCACCTAAAGTCGTTTTAGCTTTGAGGACATGTACTCCGGCTGATGGAGATGTCAGCCCTTAAAGAGGAAAGCAATTTTTGGTTATCCCGTTTTTGACCTGGCAAACCTAGGTGTGATTTAGATGATTGCCAGCTATGCCAGAGGGCTCGTTTCACTCGCTGCGGCTGAGGCCAGAGGCTGATCTCATTCATGCACATTGTTTTTACAGGTGTGCGGCTCTGCTGACGTCCTTTGGCTTCCTGTTCGGTGAGGCTGCGCTCGTCGTCCACAACTTGCATCCTCTCAGGCTTCACACTCCTGCTCTCATTTTGTTTCACCAGCCCATCCTGTCTGTGAATAACATTTAGTTGTGATCACAGCGCGGCGTGGTTGTGGGGAGGGAAGGTCCCCTCTGCTGCAGCCCTTTCGGTGACAGCAGCGTGGGTGAGGTAGGTGTGCATGGGAAGGAGAGGGGGCAAGTTTCAGGCAGTTGCTGGTAGCAGAGACTCACAGTGGGTGACATTTCCCTCCCCACACCATTAAACCTTCAGTTTACAAGTGGGTTGAATCCTGCCAGGTCACAGGCTTGCTATAAAAATAAACACAGACCACTGAGGTGGATAGGTTAGTGGTGAAGGGGCAGTACCTTAGCTAAATCAGATCATTCCTCTTTCTGGTAAACAATTGATTTTACTGGTTGAGTAAGATCAACTGTTCCTACTGCCTGGCTGCAAGGCTTTGCCTCCCCTTAGTGTTGCTGGCATTGGTGTTAAATTGCACATCTAGGTCAGCCACACCAAGAAGAGATCATGCCCATGTTGAAGTTTCTGAGTGCATCTGAAGGTCCTGGTTCTTTGTGCCTGGCCAGAGTCTAACAATGGGCTAAAGAGGAGTTTCTCTGCGAATTACTGAGACCAGAATCAAGGGTCATACCTGTCCACTCTTTTATCTTTGAGATATTTGGAAGGTAGTTTCAGGTGTTATTCAGAGGAAACCAGGACAGACAGTGCTTCTCCGTGTGTTCCAGGTCTGTCCTTATCTGAACCCCATTTCAGTAATAAACTTGTATAGCACACCCCAAACCAAACGTCTTGTAATACAAGCTGAGGATTGCACTGCCTGAAACATTCTCCTGCCTATAATTGCAAAGTAGTGCTGTATTTTGTCACTGGAAGCAGGAAAACAAAAATTATCTTTCACCATTTACAGTTGCTAAGTTTCACTGCAAATGTAGCTGTCATCTGCTGTGACTGCATGCAAGACTGATTTAAAGAGAAATTTTGTTTTCTCCAATGGTTTCTTGGCTTGCACAACAACTGAAGAAAGTAGGAAACCTCTGATCCAGTGCAAATGTAAGGACTTTTTCACTGTGAGAGTGACGGAGCACTGGAACAGGCTGCCCAGAGAGGCTGTGGAGTCTCCTTCTCTGGAGGCATTCAAGGCCAATCTGGACACGTTCCTGTGTGATTTAATCTAGGTGATCCTGCTCAGGCAGGGGGGTTGTACCAGATGATGTTTCAAGGTCCCTTCCAACTCCTGACAGGGCTGCCAGGCCAGCAGCATAGGCTGGCAGGAACCTCATGAAATTCAACAAAAGCAAATGCAAAGTTGTGTGCCTGGAAAGGAAAAGGCCCTTGCAGTGATATGGAGATGGGACTGGCAAGAGGGAAGAGGGTTGGGAACGGGAGCCAAGCTGAGCAGGAGCCGGCAATGTGCCCTCACAGCAAAGGAAACCAATAGCATCCTGGGCTGTCCTAACAGAAGAAACAGCAAATGGAAGGGAGGGATCATAGTCTCCACTTGTCACTCATCAGACCACATCTAGAAAAACATGTCCAGTTTTGTATACCTCTCCCCAAGGACAGGAAAGTTGGAGTGTGTTCAGCAGAGGGTCACCATCACAGTGAATGGAGAGCTTGTCCTGTGGGGAGCGTCTAAGGGATCAGGTCTGGTTCTTCCTGGGACAGAGACATCTTCAGGACTTAACAGCAGCTCCCCAACATGTATGGAGATGTCAGTAAGAAGACAGTGCCAACGTTACCACAGCATTAGAGATCAGAAGGACAGGAAACAGGGAGCTGAAGTTGAAACATGAGGCTCAGTCTGGGTATAAGTTGACACTTCCCCATGAAGATAGTCAAGCAGTGGACCAGATCACCCAGGGAAGTTGTGCAGTCTTGTTGGCTTTCAAGACTGACAGGACAGATCACCAGGCAACTTGGTGTGACCTTCCATCCGTGCATGCTTTGAGCAGGAGGTTGCAGTACAAACCTCTCAACCTTCCAGCCTGACACCCTGCAATTTTATGTCTAGGTATCCCACACTCGTAGTGTCGTGAAAAATTTCAGAACTGTGTGAAGGGTTGTAAAGGTAAAACTAATATATTTTGATCCCTCCCTCCCTCCACTTTTGACCAACTGATTTAGCTCCAGCCCAGCAGCAACAGCATTTCTTTTGATTTCTCTAATCATTATCAGGCAGTAGGCTTATATAAGTGTTGTCTCAGCAGCTGGTATTTTAGGCTGAACTCAGGGCAGGTGGGTGCTGGAAGAGGGGATGGTGCACCCACAGCCTGAGGAGCTTCTAATGCTAAAGCTGGGCTCAATCAAGTGGCAGTGTCTGAGCATCATGGGTGAATTTGAAGGCTCAGGGCTGGGAACGGAAACCAGATTTGCCCAACAAGATATACCCAGCGGGGTGCCCTTGGTAAGCGAGTTGCTGATACACAGAGACACAAAGCATATCACATTGGCCAAATTTGACAGTTTTAATCTCCCCAGAATACAACATCAATATTACACCATAGCATTAAAATAATTTTAGCTATGTGGGATATTTTTCTTCCCAACCTAAGATCAGTTGTGTGCAAGTTCAGCTCATGGGGTGGTCACTGTGCTAACATGACACTGTATCGTACCTCCTCCTCACATCTTGGAAGCTCAATGCAGGTCTATCCCCTCCCTACAGATCCCAGCGCTGAGCAGCCACTGGCAGACAAGAGAAGTTGCAGTGTTTGTGTTGGTTGCTTTTTTCTTTTTTTCTTTTTTTTAATGAATGCAGGAATTACCACAATTTAATGAATAATTCATTCATGAAAATGATGCATGAAAAAGAAAAGTGTTCCACTGTTATTCTTGGAAATTGCTAACCCAGTTGCCTTTTTTATCCCTTGCTTTTCCTGTGGTGGGGCCAGCAGAGGCTGTCACTGAGAGGCACCGAGTTCGTGCCCAGTGAAAGTTTGCTAGTGCGGGTAGGGGGGTGGAAGGTACATGTCTTTTGGGGATGAGTTCTGACCCGCTGTCATTAATGGCTTTTGTGGGAGTTCTCAGAAAGTCCTACCGGGTGGTGGCGGTGACTCACAGGCAGCTGACTGAAGGCAGGCAGGAGGCCAACAGCCCGAGCACAACTGGAAAGTACAGAGTGAGCCCAGTGCTGCCAGAAAGAGATGATGACATACAGAAATATGTCCACCTCTCTGCCTGTCTGGCACAATGCTAGAAAAAACGGTGACGCTCTGTGTTCCTTGTAGGATATAGGGAAACTTGGTGCTGTGATGTCACCTTCAATCTTGCAGGAGGCCATGTTAAATGGTCACGTAGCCAAAGGGGAGCCATCGCAGGCTTTCTGTGGACTGCCTGGCAAACAAAGCTTTCTAAAATAAGCATGATATTAAATTCTTTCAGAGGCACAGTGTATTTGAGGATCCCTGAGGACTAGGGACAGGTTTACTCCGTCAAACCAACTCACTTCCCTATGAAGCTCCTTTTGCTACTTTCTGACAGTCAAGTGATAGAGACCCCAAGGGATAATGCATGTGGTCATATAGGGGTAAGTATGTAAATACAGTTTCATTTTGTGGCATCTCATTCAGTGAGGGCTTTGAAGAGCAAGTTAGGGAAGCCAGTTCTGTGTGTTAGTCCTGCAGCTTGTGAAGCCTCATTTCCTACAGAGCTGTGCCTTCAACTCTTGTAATGGTAAGCTCTGACTGAAGGTCTTTCTGTGATGGTCTTGTCAGATGCCCTTCCTCTTGTGGATTTGCCAGTGCCTGAGGAGGGTTATTCTCCTGCCACAGTATCCTGGGCTGCTGACCCAAACAAATCACCTCACAGATTTGGCAGAATTTTAAGTCTTCACAATTCGCACCCCCGAGAGTCCTGGCACTGACCAAACAAGCTCTGGATGAGCTGGCAGGATTTTCCTGAGAGAGGAGAGCGTGCAACACAGGCAGACAGATAGACACATAGAGTGTAACTCCTGGTGCCTTTTAAAGAAGCTGTGGTGAATGACTGCTAGGGATGACCCTAGGCTTGTAACTGCCTTGAGGGCCCTGCCTGAATAAAGCTGGACTTATCAGACCACCAGCAACACAGGTTGGGGACTTACACTAATGAGCATGACCACAGCACTGCCTGGACATCCTGGGGCTGCATCTGATGCCAATTCCCCTCACTGGACCTGATCCTGGCCTTCACACAGGCCAACATCCTGTCCCCATCTCCAGGGAGTTGCCCAACGCCAAATCCTGGCTGGTTCCTTCCTGGTCCCAGATGCTCAAGGCACATAACCAGGAAAGAGGAGTCACAGGGATGATTGAAATCAAGGAGCTACAGCATGTTCCTAATTGCAGCTGAGCTGTGGTATTTCAGAAACCACTGAGCCCCCATACTCAGCTCCCACTGCCACCAAAGTTATTCATCAAAGGCAGGAAAAAAGCCTTCCTGGCTTCAAGCCTCTGGGGAAGCACTGAAGCATGGGATCAGTATGATGTAACATAGAGCAGTTGTTCAGTTTTGATTCAAAGCCCCTGGCAAAGGGCACAGACAGCTTGGCTTTCCTTTTTTCCTTGAATGGACAGTTCTCTGCCAGTATTAAACCCCAGGGAAGATGTGAATGCATTTCTCTCTTCCTGCAGGGTCAGAAGTGGGAGGGTTTTGTGAGAGGGATCCATCAAAAAACCCATGGAATCCGCTTCACCTCTTCCCAGTGGACAAGTACCATCCAGCTGGTGTTCTGTGACCAGCCCGTATGGAAAATGCTGCAAGCTGCTCTCTGGGGCTGGGTGTGCAGTTATTCCCACTGCCGGTGGGCAAGGCAAGGAGGCTGGCTGGAGCACTGCAGATTCTCTTGCTGGTAAGGTTCTCAAGATCCTCCAAAGGCAAGCCTATGAGAACATGGCAGTTCAGGCTGGGTTGGTTAAATCACCATTTATGTAGCTGTCCTAATATGGGCAGGACATAAAGCCCTGGAGTTTAAAAAGGGAACTGACACTAGAGTTTAGGGATGAAAATAATGAAGTGTTCCTTTTTTTTTCATTAAGACTGACTGATCTCCAACTGCAAAGAGGGAGTTTTTCAGAATGCAGGCACTTTCTTTCTGTGGTTTGTGCTGTCCGACAGCCATTCAAGCTACAGAAACTGTCAAGTAAGTCTTTTCTGTGCTGAATGCAAGAGAAAATTGAAAAGCAAACCTCTATAAATGACTGACCTCTGCACATTTTCAGTACTTCACAAAGGGAGCCACACAGCTTGCCACAGGCACCATGCAGCCTCCCCTGCTGAGCTCCTGGTTCTCAAAGGCAAGGGTGGAGGGAGGTGAGGTGTGTGGTAAGAGCAGGACCCCACAAGAAGGAGAAAGAGCCCAACTGGTTTGCATTTGCTTGTAGTAACCTTGATTTCTTTCTGTTTGTTTTTTATTGTTCCCTTTCTTCAAGAAAAAGGTGTGACATTCAAGGGTTTCTTTAGACTAAGCCAAAGCCCAAGGGCAGAGAGGTCTGTGACACTGAACTGAGCAGCATTCAGTGACCCTAGAGACAAGTGCTGGAGAAATACAGAGCCTGATCCTAGCAGAGCTACCAGCACCTTTTAGAGCACCTCTACCTGCATTGTGAGACAGCAGCCTGCCAAACCACAGCACCGCAGCACTTAGCTGTGAACGTATGTGTGGCATGGTGCCACGTCACGGGGCATCTCCAGGACAGCTTGGGTTCCTTTTGTTAGCCTGACACTGTGCCAGGGACGATAAGCTCTGTGCCCTGGCAGGAAGGATTGGTTTGGGCACAGAGCCGTCCCAGGAGCAACAGCACTGCTGCACCAGCACCCAGAGCAAAGCTGCTGAGGGTCCCACATGTAGCAGCAGTGCTCTCTGTGCTGTGCTGCCTGCAGTTTTCCTGCCAGCCTGGGCAATGGATGAAGCCAGCACAGATTTTGCTGACCTAAACATCTGAAACACTGAAACATATTCATGTTCCAGCAGATGTTTTGAATGCCGGGGCTGTGCATCAAAGGTCTGTGCTGGTAAGGGGCTATATTATCCCCTGTTTCTTGTGTCAGAGAGTTTGGGTTAAAGACTGCAAACATGCTCCTTTTGTTTTCCTTGTCATGTGTTTTCCTGTGACATACTGAATGAAAACAATATAAATGCATGAAGAGTAAGAAATAAAAAAACCCAACCCATTCTGAAGATCTCCATAATTCAAAAGGGAGCCCTGATACGTTAACTTACACTTCTCCAGGTACCCCTTGGGTAAGACCAGCTTTTAAAATATATATATATATTCAGACTTCTCCTTAATAAATATGCAGCTGATTTAAGGGGAAACTGTTAAAATACTTCTGATACAGGATGAGGACTGGAGTTCCTCATCTTCATTGTGTCCTATGGATTTCAAGGCCATGACAGACAGTTAATCAAAAGCAAAACCCGAAGCAGTGACCAAGGAGAATCCAAAGATGCAAACAGAGGAAACTCCCTCACAGTGATTCCACAGTTCCGCTTCCAGTGGTACCTGATCTACGGGTGGCAACTTCAATGGTCTGTATCACAGCACTTCCATGTGCTGCTCCATTTCCTGCCTGTCAGGTGTCCCATGAGGAAAGTGTAAAACCATCAGGGTAAAAGATTCTTTGTCATTCTGTTACAATGACAGTCAGCAATTCTGCCTGCTCTGAAGGAAACAGTGATAGCAGATAAGCCACTGTGACCTAAATACTGTTTCTTCTTAAGAAGAAAGGAGATATGAAAAATATTGTGGGCACATTAGTTATGAAGAAGTCTTAGGGGAAGGTCAATGTTTTGCTTAAGCCAGTAGATCCTGCTTATAGGTAATAAATTCAGAGTTTGTGAAAGACCCAAACAAATGTAAAGGTGTAAAAGGTGGGGAAATGGGCTGTGAGTGTGCCTCAGCACTGGAGCAGAGGCCAGACAGAGACAGACGAACAGTTAAGTCCTCTGGTCAGGTCTGTTTGTCTTTTCCGAGACTGCCAGCAGAATTGTCACTGAGGTGGTGATTCCCACCTGTGTGAGACCACACTTTTCATCCTGAAGGAAAACCTAGCAAGGCTACTGGTTGCTGATCCTTTAGGAAAGTCACGTTGTTGCCTTGGTGCTCAGTAAATAAAATCTTTTAATGCCTTTAATTTGTTTCTGTCATGTTCTGGAGAGCTACACCTACATGGCTTTGGCATCAATCAGCAGTGTATGAGAGTGTTCAAAACACAGTTTGTGCAAAGTTCCAATATGTACTGAGAACCATAAAAATTTAAAACATGGTCTTGAGTAAGGCTGCCTGCAAACACCCGAGCTGCTGTATCCTCTGTATCTACTGTTAAGAACGGAGGTTATCATATTCCTGTGGCAAAGCTCCTGAGGATCTGCTGACAAAGCCAGCTGCGTGGTATTTGATACCGTTATCCCTGTAACTGCTGTTAGCAGTACGCAGGCTTCACGTGCAATGAAATCATCACGAGCCAAATCAGTACATACCGTGTTTAAAATAGCAGGGGGAAAACAAGAGAGCAGTCTGAGTCCACATAAGGGGAAGTCTCTGACAGCTGAGCCTTGTCTGGTGTGGGAAAGTAGGATGCCAGCACTGGTAGATCTCAGTGACTGCTTCTTCAGCAGTCCCTGGTCTCACTCAGCAGAGCTGGAGGATTTGCATCCTGCTGTGCTTTGGACATCCTGCTTCACGCTTGGATATTCTGGGGTACCCGGAGAGTCACTGTTTGTCATATTAAGGCACCCAAAGTGTAAAGGACAGTGAGTAGGTTTGTGTTACCATTTTCACACATGGGCGAATGTCGTATTCTTGGTGGACTAGAAGGGTCAGTAGCACCCTTATCTGTCCTGGCTGGATTTTCCAGAGCTTGTCAGCCTTAAAAGGAATTATAAACTGGACTTCAGATAAAATTAGCAAAGCTTCCCTGTATAGATGTGGCCAGAGTTTCTTGCAGTACTGACCTAAAAAGGAAGCAGAAAAAAAAGCCTACCCGCAAAGCCCTGGCCTCTCTATTCTCTTTTCCCAAAGAGTTGGAAAATATGTCTGCTTTATTCTAAAAAGGACAAACTACATGTGGATTTCAAACTACGTTTTCCCATCTCTGTGTTCATACAGTCACACTTTCTGAGAGCTCAGTTCCTTTTGGCAAGGCAGAAAGGATGGAAGAAAAAATCCAGATTTTACATCAGCATTCTCGCCATCAGACCTTGATAATGAATCTGTTCTGTGTTGAGATTTTTTCAAGGAGCTCCCAAAAGGGGTGTCATGAGTCAGTAAAGAAGAGACAGCTATTCTGAGTGCCTGGGTATTTACTTGATTGACAGCAGAGGGCTGCTTCTCATTTCTGGCATGCTGACCCAAAGGCACGTGTGGTAGGTGAAAGGCAAGTGGCCCACTGCCAGGAGTGGGGAAGGTAGCTCGGACCTGCAGTTGTTGGAGCACAAACAGAGCACTCAGGCCAACGGGTGATGTGGGCTGGTGGGAGACAGGAAGAGTGGGGCAGCAGCAGCTGGGTGAGAGGGGAGGAGGACAGATGGAGTGTGCGTGGAACATGGCTGGAGCAGAACTCTGAGACCTCAGAAAAGATTTAGGAGGAGAAGAGTGCAGGAAAGGGGAAAGCGAAATGCAAACTGAGCAGAGCTTTGTGCTGAATGTGGAGAAAGAGTTGCATGGTGTATTCAGAGTGGTGCATGTGCCAAAGGCACAGCAGAAGAGGAAGATGAGCATTTCTTTGGGCTGCTCATGCAGCAAAACTGTACTTACAGGTGCTGGTAATAGTCACTGCACCCACCAGTCTTGGTAACAAGGCATTGGACAAATGCTGACAATAAACAAAGCATTTGTATCTCTTCCAAGCTAAGTGAACTGCCTAACCTTATGGTTCAGAGGAAATGGGTATGGGGTAGTCCTTTTTTTTTTTGGACTGGCTCTCATCATCTCACCTTCTGCACATCTCCCAAAACTTTCCAGGTAAGTTTCATTACTCTCAATTAACTGTGCTTCCCCAAATGGAAAGATTCCAAGATCACCATGGCAAAGGCCAAAGTATTTCCACTTAAATATTCCCTTGCTGAGAAATGGTGTTTTAGCAAAATCAGTCCTTGCATTTGGGACTTTGCCATTTCCAGAGAAAAGTCCATTTCTACATGGGAAACGTCAAAGTAAAACTTGAAATATCATGTGAATTTCATTTTCATTTTTGTTGTCTTCTTCAAAGTTATGATGAATCAAGGAGTCAGGCTTTAAAAATGCAAGTATGGGTGTTCATATTCTAGATCAATTTAAGGGGTCATGACGAAAACTGTCACCTCTATTGACTTGTGCACAGTGATCTTCAGTGACTTGTCCAGAATTTGCTGACTGCTTTCTGTGAGGGCACCACCAGGTCATGTTTCATTTTCTTTTTCCTGTTGAAGCTTTCAAATCCCACTCAGCTTCATCAAAGCTACAGAACAGGTAAGAAAATGCTAGGTAAAAAAACCCCAAAACAACAACCAAAGAAAAGTGTAGCACTGGCCCTGGGGAGAAGCAAAAAGCCAAAGTTTAGCAGGCTTGAATAGTTCCCTGCCACATATTTTCCCAAACTGGAGACAGTATGAAAAGTCACAAATCAGAACAATTAAAAAAAAAAAAAGATGATTTATATTTAAAAGTCCCTGTTAGGATAGTGTGAAATCCTCAGGAAACTCATCTAAAATAGTGGAATCATGTCTAGGAATTCATAAATATTTTCAAGGACAACATTTTCAGTGGAGAAAGGCAGCAAATACGCATTTTCATGCTCTGCAACTTCAATTTTTCTTGGCAGACCATCACAGCAAAAGCAATTTTTGCTTTCTTTTGAGTCGCTTGTCTTGCCTTTAACTTGCCCCACTTACTGTTTCCTTCCTTTTTATTTCCTGGTCTTTGCAGGAAAAATTAGGTGACTGGCTATTAACCGGAATTCTCTTTGGGAAGGGACCCGCTATTCCGTGATGAGCATTGCGTACATCTAAAGATCAATTCCCCTTTCTGAAGAAGAAATTCTTCCTTCTTAGCTGACATAACTACAGACTGTATAACTGGAATTGATTTTCAAAATAGAAAATAGAAAGAGAAAGAATCATGAAACCAAAATCACTTGCAGTGGGAATCCTTATTTTTAGACCTTCCAGGTAATGTCCAGCCCCAGGGGGTTGATGAGATTTCTAATTTTACTCCTTCTTTTTCATTCTCTCACAGTAGCTAAAACGTGGAGTCATTACAGGAGATGTTGCTGTCAGACAAGTCTAACATATGTGGCCGCCTCCCCTGTCCCTCCTTGTTTGTCAGGAAGTTCCCAGCTTGCAAGATTATGGCGCAAATGTAGAAAAGAGACAGAAGTTAGTTGGAAATCGGTGAATCAGTTGCTAATGTGCCGTGTGTCACACATCAGGAATGCTGGTGCCTTTTCTCCCTGTTGAGAGCATGGCTTTTTTACAATTTCATATTGTCCTTTTGAGAAAGCAGTGCCTGTTGCAGTGCCAGCATCATCAGAGCTTTCCCTGGGATCGTTGTCCATCTTTGATGACCCTGGCTTGCTCACAGGATGGATCGAGGCACCACTGGTCTTCTGGGGAAGTGTGGCTGCCCACATTGGCAGGCTGGCATCACCAGAGCATCCCCTGGCAACCTGTGACTTCTGTTTGCTTCAGGTCTGCTCAAGAGCAGGCCTCTCTGCTTCTGCTGCACCTCATGCTGCCAGTGCCAGAAATCCAGGTTAGAAGTTCATGTCTGACCTCCTTTCCAATTTTATTTCCTTCCTGTCCTTCAGGAGGTGTTCCCTGGGCAGCTCAGATGGAGGCAAACCCACTGGGGACAGCAAGCTGCCCACTGCTGTGTGGACACCTTTGAAAATGAGGGAAAATTTAAAAAAAAAACAGTCATTAAAAACGTCATCACATTGGTTCAGCCTCACACCCAGGAGTGGGAAATATGCTGTCCTTTAGTCAGAGACAGGGTCAGAGATGTTTCTGATTATGAAACAGGGAGTGTTGCAGTCACCGTCCGTATTTCCTGATAACAGCAATACGGGGTTGTGTTGTCAGACGCCTCTTACTAGGAAAAGAGGTGCAGCCATGTTTGCCCCATTCCCCCAAAGGAGAGACTGGAGCAGGAGACCCATCTTGTGTTTCCTCCCGAGTCAGTGTGTCCAGAGGAGCTCTGGATCACATACCAGGTTACCCCTCTGCTGCAGGTGATCACAGGAGAGGGGTGCCAAAGACCAAGAAAGCACTGAGCCTCTGTCACATAAAAAATGCTCCTGTGAGAGATCTCATCTGCAACTTGGAGCTCCAAGTTGCAGATGAGATCCAGGTGTCCCGAGGAGGTGTCTACATCATGTTCTATCTGACATCTACATCTGGCCGTCAGCAGGAGACAGCACATCAGTGCCATATTGCATGAGTGCAAGAGGTGTCTATGGGACGTGGGGGCCAGCTGCGGAAGTCTGATGAGATGGAGCTGGCCATAATCACTTTGCCATCATTATCAGCACTGATCCAGAGCTTCAAGGAAGCCTGCAGAAAGGAGCCAGCATGGGGAGCCAACACTGGGGATGCAGGAAAAACACTGTGGTTTTGACTGGGCTTTTTGGGAATGAACAGCTCCACACCTAGGCCTTTTCACTTCCCTCTCACCCTTCCCTTCAGGATCACTCTGCACACTCCTGCCTATTCCCTCCTTCTAAATCCTTTATAACCTTTTCCAGTCCTTTCCATCTCCATGGTTCTTCTGTCACCTCCAAATCAGGAGCTTAACCTTTCTGCTCTTGGCGTGGGTGTGAGACACTTCCCTCTGACCTACATCCATCTGGTCTAGAGGTGCTCTGCCACGTCACACCACACTTGCAGAGGGATGGAAGCCTCCTGCCTCTGCAGAGCTGCTCTCAATTCAATGTTGTGTCTAAGCAGCAAGTCTCAAAATTAACTGAGGTCTATGAGGCAACTGCTATGAATAAATGCATTTTTTATCTTTGCTTCAGTTTCTGTGGGACAGGTACCTATTGAGAAAAACATACACACAGTCACACAGACTTTGTCCCTAAACTGTACCCTTTTTAAAAATCACAGTGGTGACCAAACAGTGGGATATGCAAAGTATGAGGAACATGAATTAAATGTATCTCCTCTGAAAATGTTCAAACGAGTTTTGGAGAGCTAAACTGTCTTCTTCTGGTTGATATTCTGGATGAACACAGGCTTTTCAAAAAAGAAAAGGGAAAAAAAAAAGCCAAGAAAATGAAAGTTTCTTTTTAAGGGCCCATAAAAGATCTGAAGAAACATAGTTCTTGTGGTGTGACATGAGCTTGTGCTCCAGCTTCTCAGTTTAATTCTAGGGGACAATGGGTTCATTTGAAAACTAAAGGCCTTAAGATTGAGCAGAAAAATCTTACAATCTTGCAGACAAATATTACAAAGGTTGGCCTTCTGTTAACTGAAATGGGGTGCTGCCTAAGCCAGGCAGAGGGATCTGGCTGTGTGACAGACCAAGTGAGTTTGCTGTGTCAAATTACTACAGACCAGAACTTGCTGAGATGATGCTGGGCTGATCTTTTTGTCTGTTAAAAGTAACATTTCTGTGAGTCATCCTAGATAATTTCTCAGACCTTTTTCTGGCCCTAAAACAGGAAACCTCTCCTTTCTGGTGGGAATTTTTCCAGTGCTATAGCAGAGCCTGCTGTGGTTTCATAGAAAGGAAATCTGTATATCCCTCCCAGCTACACAACTGTCAGGGCTGTGGTTTAGTTTGATAGGTATGAGATGGACTATATGATCCATAGCATTTCCTCTTCCACTCACTCTGAGCTTTCTGCCATGGTCTTCAGGGGTCCTGGGCTCACCTGAACTCATACCTTCCTCCCAGCTCTGCATACTCATACCCTCTCGCATACAAATCCACTGGGAATAAGATCCTTAATGCCTTCATCTCAGACAAATGGTGTGCGTGTCCATAAAAGGTCCCGTAGAAGCAGTGATACAGGACTCCTCGATGTAGGGCAGCTGTCAGTTTGCCCCCTGGGTGCATCACCACCAAGATACAGCCAGTGCCTTAGAGCAGGCTGATGGCTTTGTATTGGATGAGTTAGCTGGCAGCATGGATGCCTCCTGAACCCTCGAGTGCTCCTGCAAGCAGAAAGCTGTACCAAATCATCCCTCCTTCCCGGTGAGTGACCAGCCCCATCAATTCTGCTGCACTGAAGCTGTCAAATGAATCTCAGCTAGGAATGGCATTTCACTTGGCCGGCAGTGAGGGCTCCTCTCTAATGATCACAGAACCACAGAATCACAGAATTGTAGAGGTTGGAAGGGACCTTGAGAGATCATCAAGTCCAACTCCCCTGCCAAAGCAGGTTCCCTAGAGCACATCACACAGGTAGACATCCAGACGGGTCTTGAATGTCTCCAGAGAAGGAGACTCCACAACCCGCCTGGACAGTCTGTTCTGTCACACTTACTGTGAAGTTCTTCCTCACATCAGTGTGGAAACTCCTGTTGTCCAACTTGTGACCATTGTTCCTTGTCCTGTCCCCACAGGCCACTGAGAAGAGGTTGGCCATCTCCCTTTGATAATCACTGGTGGGGCACTGGTCATTTTTCCTGTTCCATTTATACAGCATGGAACTTCACGGGAACATGAAAAGGGGATGGATATAGGAAGAAGCAAAAAGAGGATAAGGCTGGCATATATTAGCCTCTCATTTTTTCCCCTTTTTTTTCACAATACCCTCTCTTGAATCGCATGTGTATATGCAAATGCCTCTTATTTTCCATGAAGTTCAGCACACACAAAGAGGACCTCTGTGCTGCACTTTAGGCACTGTTAAATATTGTTTGCAAGACAGAATATATTCTTAAAAAGAAAGTATATAAATCCATATTTCCATTGCTAGCCTTGTCCTTTTCTGTGTGGTAAGCACTGAAAAAGGAAGGTGTGCCCCCTGACTATGTTCCTTGGCACAAGTGATGCTTTACCTTCCAGGCAGTCATCTTGAAAGAGAAAGTTCTCCCCGTTAATGAAGATAACACTGTGGTTACTTAATTACAGCAAGCAAATGGCTGTGAAAGCAAACAAAGTAAAAAGGACCTTTCATCAGTAACTGCAAGTTAATGTTCCTACAGGTAATAAAGATATAATGAGCAATTATATTTGGAAGGCATCAGCGCTGTAGCTGGTGGTGTCATGAAATATTGACAGCTCTTGCTGTCTCTGTCTCCTAAAGAGAAGTGAAAGGCACTGGGGACATCATGGGCTGTGATGCTCTGCCAACACTTGTGTGATCGCAGCCCCAGTGAGGTGGAGCAGGTGGCCATGGTCATGCTGCTCAGAGCTGGGCATGGGAATCGCAGCCAGGTCACAGCTACAGCTCTTTTTCTTCTGAGCTTCATAAAATGCAGCTGGGGCTTTAGGACATGGTCAATATTTCACTGGTGTGTTCTCAGTTCAAAGTGTCTGCAGCAATGAGAGGGTTATGTTGCAGAGGTGATTGTATAGCGTGAAGCTGAGGATGACTCCAGGCTCCTACATGCCATGTGGGGTGAGGCTGTGGGGAAGCAGATGATAGGAGTGGAGACAATGGGACAGTGCTGTAGGATGATGCGGAGGGAAGGCAGGCAAAGCTGGTTTAGAATGCCCATACCACCCCCACAGACCATCCTGGGGTGAATTGTTCTTCCCACTACACCTGGGTTTGTTTTGGAGGGAATCAGCTGCCCTATCCCAAAAGTACTTGGAAATAAACTGGTGCTTCTCCAGGGTGGATGAGCAGGTGTCTGGGAGTCACGAGGGTTCTGAGTTAGCTCACAGGCTAGATGAGGGCATGACAGCATAGCCAGAACAGCATCTTCTCTCACCCATTTTGTCATATGTGCCAATGATCTTATCTTGCCGTCAAAGGGCAAGATCTAGAAGACTTCCTGGAAATAGCACTGTGACCCCAATTCTCATTGACTTGAGGATTCAAGTGATGTTTTCATTTTACTGAGACCTAGAAGCAATTTTACATTACTCCAAGTGCAGCATAACTGGTCAGGGTGCTGTTGAAATGGGAAGTCTCACTCTTCCTCCACCCTTGGCTGACATTCCTCCTGCTTTCCCAGGGTCACCTAGAGACCAGGTGGCCAGACATTGTGCTGGAGCCACCTGCAGATCTGCCAGAAGGAGAATACAGTAGAGACTGACAGGTCTGACCTTTTGAAGAGCACCCTGCCGTCCTCAGCCAAAGGAGGAAATGAGCCAGCAGGGTTGTCCTGGGACCCAGCTGCATGCCCAGGCCTGCTCTCTCCCACTTTGCTCCTGGAATTTCCCCTCCTCTCTGCTCATGGAGGTGCAGTATGCGGTAGGTGTCTCGTAGCCGTTGGGCACAGGGGAGTGTCAGGTTCTTGCCGGGAGGACCGGGGAGTTTGGCCATTGCTGGCCGACCTCCCAGGGACAAGCAGGAAAATTGGGATGACTCAACTAATGCTGCAGATTCAGTCCACAGAAATGAAAGCAACTTGGATGCACCCCACCCCTTCAGAAGGCACCAAGCATGCTTTTACTTGCAGAAGTGGAGTTTGCACCTTTGAGTCTTCATAACTTTCTTGAGAGCCAGGCTAGCCCTGCTTAAACAAACCTTCAGTGATTTCCAGGTGGAAGGCAAAAAGACTGATGACAGCACAAATAAGGACAAAAGGCCCCTCATCTACGTGGGTAACAACCTCCAGGTAACAAGCCATGGGCTACTGGCTGAGAGGGGAGCTTTGGTAACGCGCCCTTTGGCACAGAAATCTGAACAAACAGGGGCTGCCAAATGCAAGGGAGAAGGCCCCGAATGGCAGTCATATGCCTGCACAGGCGCTTTCAGAGGCCTCAGAAAGAAGTGTAAGAAATCCAGCAGAAGGGTCCCCTTAACTGTAGTAAGGATGGACAAACATGACAAATGAAACTTGTGTTTCATTTTTCCTGGGGTGTATCAGGAATAATAGTGTCCAACAGGATTTGCCATGCAATAAGCTTGTCACTAAGAACAATGTCCTACCTGGGCTGTAACAGAAAAACAGCAAGAAATGTAGTTTAAAGAATTAGGTTTGAGAATTGGACCTTAGGTCATGGTCCAACATGTCTGGGTCCAGCTGTGCCAGGGATTGACCACAGCTGCTTTTTACGGCTTTAATCTAACATCACAAGAGGAGCCCATCTAAACTAAGCCCACCACACCATAAACTGGGGAAAAACACAAGAATTTCTAATTCGTGCGTGCTTTTACATTTTATTCCTGTGAGAAAAATTATACCTTTCTACTAGCAGATGGAAAACACCCCAGGAAAACACCCCTTCTGCTATCAACACAGCACCAGGGTAGAGGTGGCATAATTGACATCTGTCCCAACAGTCATCCATACATAATATTCTCATCCACTTTCTTCACACAGCAACTTTCACCTACTCTGTCCAAGATCTCAGAATAACAGAATCACAGAATCGTAGGGGTTGGAAGAGACCTTGAGAGATCATTGAGTCCAACACCCCTGCCAAAGCAGGTTTCCTAGAGGAGGTCGCACAGGTAGGCATCCAGGCAGGTCTTGAATGTCTCCAGAGAAGGAGACGCCACAACCCCCTTGGGCAGCCTGTTCCAGTGCTCCAATACCCTCACTGTGAAGCAGTTTTTT
>VXBZ01000168.1:1232120-1270607 GCA_013399135.1 Heliornis fulica | reverse complement strand
TTAATGCACTCCAGGATCCTATTGTCCTTCTTGGTTGCACTGCTGGCACGTGGCCAACTTATCATCCACCAGGACCCCCAGGTCCTTCTCTGCAGAGCTCCTCCCCAGCAGGTCATCCCCCAGCCTGTACTGACACCCGCAGTTGTTCCTTCCCAGGTGCAAGACCCTACACTTACTTTTATTGAACCTCATCTGGTTCCTCACTGCCCAGCTCTCCAGCCTGTCCAGGTCTTTCTGAAAAATATACTTTCCCACTGTCTTTAATCCCTTTTTCTAATCTTACAATAGTTTTAGAAACTTCTCTGTTTGCTGCCCAACTCCCCAAGAAGACAAATAAATGAAGTCCACTATTTAAATCTCCTCTCCCTGCCCAGACAGGAATGGTGTCCTCTTTCTCCTCAAGCTGCAGAAAGAAACAGCTGAAAGATTCTACCTACAGGGCAGCCACAGGACTGGGGGGTTGGGTTTGGGTGGAGGGGGTATGAGCCAGGAGCAGCAGAGAGCTGTGGCACACTGCACATAGTGAGCACATAATATAAGTAAAGGTTGGAAGAGAGGTGTGGAACCAGCCTCCACCCTTGTTGGCATTGCAAAAACTCAGCATGAACCAGGGGAGCTACCTCTGAAGGCCACAGTGCAGGGATGGAGTACAGAGATGCTGAGATGAAACAAGTGCACAAAGCTTGTGGAGACATGGGATGTCTTTGAAACACAGCAGGGCTGGCCCTGAGGCAGATATAAGTAGGGAGGGAGCCAGTTTCAAGGCAATGCCGTCTGCTTTCTTTTTAAATGTATAGGCTTTTGTCTTGGTTTTCTTGTGAAGTGTCTTGTCCAAATGTGAAAAAAATTGTTCTTTTGTCCTTGTCATCTCTGCGTTGTTTTCTGAAAGATGCTCTTTAGCTCTCTTTCTGAGATCTGAGGAAAACTCACTCTGCTTGTTCCGTCACAGCTTTTCATAAGCTTTGTAGGGACCATCCCTGGAAGCTACTGTGTATCAACAGTCTCTGGAGCCACAGTCTCCTGCAGGACTTCATCACCTTCAAGAGTAATGTAAGGGTGCTTGAAATTACTACTATGTTGCTCAGACCACACCTGTAAGTTCCCTTTAGTTAAAATGACGGGCTTACAACGAACTCCTGTACCATAGGTGTATAGCTGTAGCTATAGAGCTGCCCCAACACAAGCTGTCCAGAAAAGTGCCTACTACTACCATATGGACCAGACAGTCTCTGTAAAGGTTTTTCCTAAAGAACTCTTAGAGCAGACACATTCCTTTCTCTGCCTGCAGAAATATGAACAATTCTCAGCATTCCTTCCCAGTGATACCAGTGTTCAGGAAAACCTCAGCCTTCATAGTGACCCAAATCAGTGGTCGGGAGAAAATGAGAGAGATCCTTGGAGCCTCATATCTCCTCAGAAACCTCCAGATGCTTCTGACTGACAGAAAGCCCCTGGCAAAGGCTCCAAGTCAGGATTGCACATGGGTACTGCAAGCCTCCAGAAAAAAGCTTTAGCAAAACCCAAGAAACCCAGTGTGTGTCTCTGTGCCATCAGATCTGCTGCAGTAACCCAGATTTTACAGGCTGGCATGAAGCAAAGGCTCTTCGCTGGCCAAGAGGCACCTTGCTGCATGTCAGCAGGCAGCAGTCAGCTTGTGCTTTCTGAACATGGCCAGATGCTTTGTCCTAATTGCAGGGAAATGAATCTCTCAAGATGAAAGCTGAGGCCATGCATTGTGGAACAGATACAAATGCACCAAAAAAGTGTCCCATCACCAAAGAAGTCTGAGACAGGCGCTTATACAATATTTTTGTTGTCTCTTTCCATTCATGCATCAGACAAGAGAAGCACCAAAAGATATGACACAGCACTGACTTTGACGGTTCGTTCCCCTTAGGGGAACAGCCCTGCAAATTGATTTAGTAGTTGTCCTTGTGCTTCGTGCTGACACTCACCTGGCAGTGTGTCCAGCACTGGCTGCCATCCCTTGACTTCTCCTGTGTCTCAGCTTGTGGCTCCAGTGCTCCTTCAGTAACAGGCAGGGGTTTGGTCTCTGAGGTTCAGCCCAGCCATGAGGAATTACTTCTGGCTTTTCAGAATCCCATACTACACATCCTTACGTGGAAGTGAATCTCTGCTGCTCCCCATATCTCCAGTGAGCCTTTTCTGGAGACGTTCTGTGCCACTCTTCACTCATTGCTGCTATTCTGATCTCACCAGCATGTCTAGAGAGGACTGTCCCTGCTTGAGTCCCACAAGGTGCCTCATGTGCTGGAAAATGTGTGTTTGCCAAAGCTGATGGCCATGACACATCCCCAGTGACCCAGCAGTGCCTGCAGCGAGCGGGGAACAGGCAGAATAAGGAGATGCAGTGTCTCTCCTGCCCCACCTCAATCCATGGAGGCCATTCCATTTTCTATAATGAAAATTGTTGCATGAGCTCATGATCCCGTGGAAAAGATAGTCCTGATGGCTTTTCATATGGTTTTCCACACTTCCACCTTGCCTACCATGCTCTCTGCTCCTGCCCACCTCTTGTTAGCCCCAGACTAGTGGCCATTCAAGCTCTGAGCTGGCTCCTTGCAGACCTCCCATCCGAGCTGCCATGCCAGATTGCTTTACTGATGGGAAATAGTTTTCCTTGCACCACTATGTGCTGCTGGGGGAATGGGAAAAATGCTGGTGTGCAATTCCAGGCACATGGCTTTCAACACAAATGGGAAGGCTGTTCATCAGACCACCAGTCACTGTTACTACAGTGATGCTTTCCACCCACTGCAGATGGATATCTCGTCTGGTCTCAAACTCACAGGCAAATTTTGCTGATCCAAACAGGATCTGCATTATTGATGGATAGAGGAAAATATATGGAAAGACAATAATTTATTTTAAATAGTGCAAAAAAGTATGGGAAGCAAGGATGGAGGAACTGGCAACTTCCACACAAAAATGCCCTACAAGGCATTGCCTCAGGGAGTGGCAGCCAGGGCTGCGGGCTCCCAAGCCTGAGCTCACAGGCAGGCTCAGAGTGCCCAGCACTGCCCAAGCACTCAGATACACACACTGGCCAGAGACAGGCCATTATGGCATGCTGTGTACCTGACTTCATACTACATACCAAAACAAGTGACCAGAGCCACGGCTTATGTCCAAGGCAAACAAATCTGTAGGACCATTTATATGTAAAATCTTTCTAGTGGCATTGTGTCAGTTAAAAGTTGGGGTTTTTTTATTTTATTTTGCCAATGTAGTTATGCCACTAAAATCACTAGCACAGATTCAGTTATATCAGTAGAAAATACCTTTTGCTCCAGTTTACTTCTCATAATGCAATAAGTGTTTGATTCTCTTCAATACTACGAGATACTGCCCTTCATGGAGGGCCTCTGAGCATCTGAGTCCATTTTCTAGGTAGGAAACTGAGGCACTGTGTCTGGGTTACTCTGAGAGCCTACCATCTGGGTAAACTGGCACAGTCACCATAAAACTGTGGGGCAAACAAGTATACATACACTTGACTCTATCTATAGCTTGGATGGGAAAACACAGAGGGAGCTTTCTGATTCAGATGGCTTCCACGTTCCAGGCCTGAGTGCTACCCACGGTAACAGAGACTGAGGAGAGGGAAGAGGAGGGAAAATTGGGAGACAAGTGCCAAAGAAGTCTGGGGTCTTGGGGCCAGGCAAGGTGTGGGGTTTGTGACCACTGCTGGCTGTGGGGAGAGACAGGCAGGCCAAGGCACTTGCAGATGAGTTTGTGGCTGTGAGGTTTAGCTGAGATTGAGGCAGTCAGAACCTCAGCAGAGTACAGTTTGAAGACTCTAGACTGGAGTTAATGTAAAACCCATTTCCCAGTGAGCTCAACAAGAAAGCAACCTGGTGGTTTATGCTGCAAAAGCAAGAGCAATCGAGGCTGTTGTCCCTTAAGAGGGAGACACATTTGTAACGTGGAGAAAAGAGCCAGAGGAAGGTGAGTGTGAAGCTACAGTGGTTTGAGCCAATCTCACAGCTTGTGGCCACTGAAAGAGGAAGGTCTCACTCCTCCACGTGCTGCCTTCCTTTTCTTCTTGACCAGATGCTGCCCCTTCCCCTGCCACACTGGCTTTCAATTCACTATTGTAAATTCAGCCAAATAAAACCCCGCAGAAAAAAACCCACAAGTAGAAACCTCAGACAGACATTTTCTTCAGGGTTAGTGAGTTGAATACATGCAAAGAAATATCCAGCGAGCTGTCACTCCAGGGGATTGACAAGGGAACTTCAGGAGATGGCAAGGACAGAGTGGCATAAGAGTCCCCCTCCCACAGTCCTGAGAGTCAAGACTGGGTCCATTTCACTATGTAATGCCAACCTGAGAAGCTGCAGAAGGAGCAATGAAGGGAGATAGGCTGGGGTCCCTGGTGTAAGTGACTGGGGGAGAGGGAGAATAAATCCTAAGCTTGCACTATGAGAAGAAGACTGTCTCTGTGCTGGTGGAGAGGCAGGACCAATAATAATAGAGATGCTGAAATGCTTTTATAAGAATAAGGAAGAAAAAGCAAATGACTCTGTATTGCAGGAAGTCAGTGTGGCTGTAGACTCTCTGGAAGTGGTCCTCAGCCCCAGAGGACCTCTCTCAGCAGGGGCAGGAGTAAAGAGCAAACCAGGGGCTGGAGAAGGCCAGGGAGATGCCATAGCTTTGCCATGGGGAGATTGGGGAGTCCCTGGTGGGTTAGAGAGAACTGATAACTTCAAGAATCAGGGAAGGAGAGCTGTGAGCATGCAAGATCATCAAAGTTACCATCTGTGCTGATGGACTGAAAGTTGGGCAAAGGCCACCTGGCAGGTAACATGGAGCAGTTAGCAGTGCTGACTGAAGGTAAGAGAAACAACCCAGTGATGTTGAAGGGAGCACAGCACTTCAAGAAAACCAAGAGCTCTAAATGTCAGATGTGGTGTGTGTGAGGGCTGGATGGCACTGGGAGGTTGCATGACAATGTGAGGACAAAGAGATAAACAGCTAAGCAATTGAAGGGGCTGGCAGCAAAATATTGATGCTACAAGAGGGGCCAAGAAAGGACAGAAGTCAAAGTCAGAGAGAAGGTCATTGGGGAAAAGGGTCAGTAGATAACAGAAAGAGGAGGGAGTGATGTGAAACATAAGATAAAATGAGAAAGAGAAGCAGATGCAATTTCATGTGGCAGTTATATAAAGAGGCTGCAGCACCATAATTAATCCTGTCTTAGCCTTACGTGTATGAGAAGCGGTGCTGCAAGTAATCCCAGTCTGATCCTCTGGTCCTGACTTCCAAGCTTTTATCCCAACCTGTTCCACCCATCTCTCTGACTTCTTTTGGTGCCTGCTCCATCTGCATTCAGGTCGGCATCTGACTTCTACCTACTGCCTAAGCCTAGGAGAAGGAGGCCAGACCCCCTAGAAATACTAGCACCCCTACTCTCAGCTCTGGTGCTTAAATCTGGTAGCAGTCTGCATCAGACTTGAGCAGAGATCTTTCTGAAGTCCTGGTACTAAACATGTTCAGTGCAAACTGTACCTGGTGAAGATCCAGCTAGCTTTTTCCTGAGGATGTGCAAACTGAATTTTCTCCAAAGGGTTCTATATCTTGACCAAATTTGGGCAGATTGCTCCAAGAACAGCAAGGCTCCCTTCTCTGGCTGAAAGTCATCTCCCTGATAAATGTGAAGCCATACTCCAGCATGTTGGAGCACTGCAGCTTTGCCAAAATAAGATGTTGTCCTTGGCTTGGCTAGGATAGATTTAATTTTCTTCCTAATAGCAGGTACAGTGCTGTGTTTGGGAGTTAGGATGAGAGCAGTGCTGAGAACACACCGATGTTTTAGTTGTTGCCAAGCAGTCAAAGACTTTTCAGCTTTCCATGCCACCCTGCAAATGAGAAGGCAGAGGGACACCCAGGAAGCTTTGAGGGGACACAGCCAAGACAGGTGATCCAAACTAATCAAAAGGAGTATTGCATACCAATGATGTTGTGTTCAGCATGAAGTGGGGGTTGGTAGGGGAGGAGTACATGGTTTTGTGGTGATCCAGCTTTTTGGTGGCTCTGAGCTGTTTGATGAGAAACTAATTTGTGTACTACCAGTTTTGTGTGTTAGCTCTGAAGTGCTGTTATTGTTCTCTCACCCTTTCCTGTCCCAGCAAATGGTCCTTATCCCAACCTGCAAGGTTTGCCTTTGTTGGTTTTCTTCTTTCTCCCCCCACCTCAGAGACCAGCTGTGTGGTGCTCAGCAGCCAGCTGGGGCAAAACAATGACAGATGTCTGACAAAATCCTGGGCTAAACAGTGTTCAATCCCCATTCTCACTCTTGCACACGATTTTGGCTGCAGTTGCCTTCACAGTCCTAAGAAAACTTCATCCCAAAGCAGACACTTGGGTCTGAATACTTACTACGAGCAGTGCCAGGTAGTGCTGATCTTCTGTGGACATCTTCCCACACAGCCCTATGGCTTCCACTCTGGTTCTGCATGCAAGAAGTCTCTCCTCCCTCCTACCAGGGCTGTCTCACACTGAGACTTTTTCTTTCCAAAACCTACGCCCCTGAGTGCATGCCCTTGTCCGGTTTCTACACCCATGCATGTGGAAAGGGTGCAGACCCTTTTGTCCCCAAGGCAGCAGCAGCCCCACCATGCAATTTGACAAGCATGCTGGCAGAGGTCTGCAAGCCCCCCATCTGAAGATACACAGGGCTCATGCATGTTCCTGGCATCGGTTCTCTGGAGTTAGGTCTGTGAGCCATGTAGCAGCAATGGCTTTTGCTTCCGTCTCTCACCCTGTACCCACACAATGTCGGGGAACAACTCAGCCAAGGCTGGTAAGGACAAGATGAAGGCACCTGGCCATACTTGTGTGCCACCAACAGGGTATGAGCAGTGGGTGTACACCTAAGGGAAAGTCAGCCCACAGACCTGTCTGCAGTAAAGAAATACTGGTGAAAAGCAAAGGAAAGTAAAGGCAATGTTTTCTTTACTTCTGCTCTTCTCCACTGGTGACAGACGCCATGTGTGGACACCCCAACCATGCCTGGTGCAGGGAGAGGTGCTGACATTTTCCAGCCTGAGGCAGCAGCCTGAACTGGGGGTCTGGCTGCTGTTTAGTGGGAGAAAACAGGACTTATGGCTTAGTGTGGCTTCTCCTCTGACTATGTGGGGGGGCTTGACTCCCACCTCAGGACTGCGCATCACTTAGGTGCCTGAAAGTCAATCATACAGTCTTCCATCTTGTTTGCAGAACAGGTGGAGCAGGGGAGCAGTGCAGAGCATGTGTGGTCGAAGATGAAGTAAACATCAAATAAACACCTTTCTTTACATGCTGCAGAGGCCGAGGTGCCCCAAGCCCAGGTCCAGCTCAGGCAGTGAATGAAAATGGGGCCATCGTGGCACTGCTCTGCCCGTCCCACTGCCCTCCCATCGCCATTGGATCTTCACTCCGTATTGCACATCCTGTTCCTGTTCAGCTTTAACCCTAGTTCCTACACGTGCCTCTCTTGCTTTCTCAGACAGTGGCTAGGACTGGCATAGAAAGAAGTCCTGGGAAACTTTGCCTTCTCCTCTGCTCCTTCGTGTCCACTGGCAGAGGAAGTGTGGGGCTGGCCACAGGGCAGAGAGGCACTTTGTACCCACTGATGTACTTCCGTTTCACTTTTCAAAGTCCTCAGAAACACCCCACGTTGGTCCCAATCTGCCGCTAAACTCAGCGAGCGGAGATGAGCCGTCTGCCCCACCAAGGCCATGCTGGGAAGACACAGCTTTGCTGCCTTTACTACAAAAGAGTTCAGTCTATGGATTCACCTGGGAGAGGAACCAGACGCCTCTGCCCGGACTGTTCAGGCCTCCAGAGACCCTGTGTGGCCAAGACGGGGCATCGCAGGCTGTGAGCTATTTTATTCTACAATTGAGAGGCCCAAGAACAACTAGAATAACTAGTGTTTGCCCAGGCTCTCTGCATGGATGGAGCAGGGAGCCAGTGCCACCTCCTGAACTGCAAGTGGGAAGCTTCCCAAGGCTTTGGGGTGTCTGTCATGGGGCTCAGGGCACTGCCTTTGCTGCTCAGTGGGTCCCTTTGCCTGTGGAATGGAATGACATTTGCAGCAGGGAGGGGGTCTGAAGGACATGTGAAAGCCCTAATATCTGTTTGTCAGGTCTTTACATCTCCCTCCGTTGCTCAGAGGTGTAGAGGCCATTCCTGGCTGTTTCCCAGCACAGCCCTGCTCACCTTCCTTGCTCATCTTCAGCAGAACCCCTGGGTCAGGAGGGGGAGAGGGGGTGTGCAGGGCACCCAGGATATAGAGAAGGGGATGTGAAGGGTTGGGGAGGGGATTTGCTATGGGGCACTCGAAAAGGCAAGGGGGAAAGGAGAGCAGAGGTGGGGTAGTGAAGAGGAGAGGTGTTCCAGGAAGCCTTGGAAGGACCCCTCGGAAACAGACTCTGGGGAAGAAGGATGGAGCCCCAACTCCTTCCACAGTGGGAAATGGACTTGCAGGCAGAAGTGGCCATTTCAGTACATTTCTCTGCCTCATCCTAGGATACTGGAAGGCAGAGTGGTCTGTTTTCCTGGGTTCATTTACCTAGACATCTCTCATTCAGGCAAGGAGTTGTGTGTTCAGGGCCATCAGTGGCTACCATGCCCCAGTGGCTACTGCTGCTGCTGTTCCAGACTTCTCCATATCTCAGGAAATCCCTCAGACACACAGGTCAGCATGGAAACATGCCCCCAGCTATTGGGGCAGTTTGGAAACACCAGAGGACTTTGCTTGTGGACACAGCAGAGCTTACCTCATTTCGCTTTTCCAAACACGTGACGCATCAGTATGAGCTGGAAAGCCCACACGGGTCTTTTTGCACCTTTGCCTGCAACCTCAGGCCTGTCACCATAGGATGTGGAGAAGGGGGAGGTGAAAACGGAGGGGTGATTTCCCCGATGCTGTTTGCGATTCCAGCTGTGCTGACTTCCCCTTCTGGCTGCAGGAGGGAACTATGACTTATTTCTTCTGTCAAGAATATGCTGTTCCTCTTCCTACTTCACCTGCCATCTGATTGCTACGGGGCAGTACTTTAGATGTTTGTGGAACAATAGGGATACCTTAAAGTAAGTGTAAAGAAATGCTTTCTCCCTGGCTGACAAGTGATAGCTAGCTAGCTAGAGTCACTTCTTTGTACCTCCCAGCTCTGTGAATCATGGCTACTCATCACCAAAAGAGACTTTGATCTTTCTGCATGTACTTAAAAGTTAAATAACTAATATCGCTCGGATGGACCTCATGCTGATGTAATTCTCCTTCCCTCAAATCCTGCAGTCATGATTCCAAAAATATCACTGTCCAAATGACTAGAAACATTTGCTTCCCTGCCCTGTGCTTTAGGAGCTTTTCTTGGGGACAGTCTCCTGATCTTGGCATGCAGCCTGTATTCCCGGGGCCAGGATATATCTTGGATCCACTAATGAAATATAATTTTCAGGTTCCAAAAGACTAGCCTCATCTGCTGCCTGTAAAATCAGGATGTTTATAAGGAGAGCAAGGAGATATTTCATAACATTGTAGACATTTTTGCAGGACTACATTAAGCACCTTTAAAAATAGTTTGCTTCAAGGCCCATCATGTTTTGCCATGTGCTTCCTGCTGTGTCCCTTCAGTCCTGCTTTTCTCTAGTAAGTGTTTTTCTTTGGCAGAAAGGAACTTTTACTTACATTAAAAGGAAAAAAAAAAAGGGGGGGGGGAATGTAGGGAGAAGAGCCTACATCCCTGGCAGTTTTTTCAGAGCTTTATGCATGGCAGCCACCTGGTGCTGCCAGTGTTTTTCTAGACCAATTCCAATTCCAATCCCAACCGTCCCACTAGCTCAGCCCCTGCCTCAGCAGCAGTGCTGGCATGGCTCCCTCCATATCCAGTCATCCCAAGGGAGCAGCAATGCCTTTGGCAGAGGCTGTGTGATGTCCTGGTGCCTGACCTGCCTGGCTCAGAGTGGGCACTCTGGCTGGGAAGCCTTCATGGAGCCTCTTCTGGACATAGCCCAGTGACAGCAAGATGCACTCCCTCCTCCTCCGAGACCAGGGCCTCAGCTACCACCCCACTGTCCTGGACATCCTTCCGACACCCTGCAAAGGAAGGAAGAGTAGGGGACCTGTTACTGCCAGGTGATCCAGGTGGGTCATGGCACTTCCGTGGGTCTCAGGTCACTTCTGGTTCTCCAACAGGGATGTTCTCCAGATGAGCAGCCACATTTGGCCAAATGGCCCTACTTGTGGGTCTGTCATCTGCTCACCCCTTGCCCCTTTGCTGCATGGGTGCTTCCCATTGAGGGATAGTCCAGCAATGGGGATCCCCAATGACCTGGTTGGAGTGACTGTAGAGTGCTGTGAATGTGACAGCTGGCTCAGAGGGGCTGCTGGTGGAGGGAAGAGTGAGCTGGAAGAGAATGGAAAAGGAGAAGTTGGCACGGAGGGGAGAGGTGAGGGCAGAAGCAGCCAGCAAGCCCACAGGAAACACTTGGAGAGGGAAAGAAAATGAAAAAAGGAAGAGACAAACAACACATAAATTATTTAAAGACACAGAGACCTGGTGAGATTTGGAATAAAGATGTTTAAATAATTTTCCAAGGAATATTTTAGCACCAGACAAGGTACCTTTCAGGTGGCAGTCCTCTTACCCTCATGGGCACACGAGGGCCCCTCCAAAAGCCCTGTCCCTGCTACCTGTCCCCCCAGCACACCATCCCATCCCATGGGAACAGTGCCAGTATTCATGTTTTTCATGACTGCTCCTGAAACCGTCAGTAAAGTTTATCATGCATGGCTCTTCCCACAGCCTGCTTTGGGAAGGAGGCCTGTGGTGAATGCCTCAGTTTCGTGTCTGGGGAAACTGAAATACAAGGCATGAAATGACTCACTCAAGGTTGCCTGGGAAGGCAGAGCCCAGAGAGTCCCCTTGCCTGTGCATGGGGTCAAAAAAAGAACCAAAGTTCCTGCAATTAACTTCTTCACTATCACGAGAGCACATACAAATGTATATACATGGAGCTCATTATCAGCAGTGCCAGGGTCTTTATTTAAAACATCTGTTTCGACATTTCCACTTCAAGCCAAAGGAAACATTCCTGTGCTTTGTCAGTGCATCGCCGGCCAGACTTCTGGGCAGATACCTTACCAATATCCAGCAAATTGTATTTTAAGTAGACCTTTTCTGAAGAACATTCTCTAGTGACAGCCACTCCTTCTTCCCAAAGTAACATTCTCCCTTGGGGGGAAAAAAACCCCAAACAGTTGGGTATTATTATTATTATTGCTACTACTACTATTACTTAGTACATGTATGTCATGAGGACTTCCCCCTTGGCTACCCCAACAAGCCTGCTGGCACCTGGTCGAGGAATCTGAAGACTATTTACATTCCAGAGGAATCAGCCGGGAAAGTCCAGGACTCTCAGGCCTTTGAACATGGCACATCAGAGGAGAGGCGCCTGACTGCTGTAACCCGAGATGGAGGCCTTTGCTGAAGTGTCTGAAGCCCTTGTCCAGTTGCAAACCAGCAAGAACATGTCTGACTCGGTCTATACCACCACCACCAACAAAGCAAGCACGCAGGTGCTGGCCAAGCATGTCTGGCTGAGTTTGCAAGGACTCGTAGCCTGCGGTGAGAAACCTCAGGTTTTCTGTTTGCCACATACACCCAACACCGCTGTTACTATTCTACTGCCTGTAGCTGAGATGCTCCACAGCCACAAATATCAAAGGGAAAGACAATGTTTAAGGGTTCTCCCCCCGAGATCCTGTTGACAGAGTGTGTTACCAGTGTGTAAGATACATACATTACAGGAGCCATATCTTACAGATATGGCTCCTGTAATGAAGCAGGACAGACTCAAACATGAGCATATATGACCACAGGTCATTTAAGACTTGGGGGATGCCAGGGCAGCTTCATCAACAGTCTCACCTGCCCTAGCCCCACACCTGACCTGTTGACTCTGTCTGACCTAGAGAAAATAACTTTTTTGTTGTTAAAAAATGAAAGGACAGTAAAGACCAATCATCCAGGTGAATTATATACCAGTCGGTCATCTTCTGGCTTAGCGGTTCTTGGCATTATGGGTAACATCATGTTTTGGTACCACGAACATGCCAGGAGAAGCCAGCCTGGATTCCCACAACCCTTACATGGAACCAGGGCCACTGTCCCACCCAGCCCACTCCTCTAGATGGGTTTGTGTCACCCTCATTCACCCCAGCCTTGGCTAGCAAAAGAGCAGTATGGATTTTTTAAAACAGTTTCATTCAACATGTTTCCAAATGGGCCTGAAAGTGTCTCTGCTAAATACAGCTGTGAAGGACAACAGCTGAAGAAGGAGCCTGGGTGAACTAAGTGCATTTGCAAGAGGTTCAGCGAGAGGCAGAGATTATTTTGTTCCCACTGTTTAGCCAGCCTGTTGAAGTGAGGGTCTGAGACTTGCTGCTCTGATGCTGCACAAGGAGCAGCTGCATCATCCCCCAGCCAGGACCAAAGCTGTGCAGGTGGATGGGGCCAGTTTTGAAGAGCTCTCACATTACCCTCCCCCACGCTGCTCTCACAAAGAGATGGTAGCTCCTGCTCATCCTCCATGAGCTTTTATGTGCTTGTCTTCATGCCTCTACCTGCACGGCCTTGCACCTACTCTCTGTCACAGAGATGGGCTTGAATGTGGCCCTCAGACCCTGGCCACAGGGTCCTGCAGACATCCAAGGAAGCAGAACGAGTTGAGCAAGCAGTGTTTGTATGTTGCAATGTGGCTTTCCCAAGCTCATGTCTGGTGCTTGCTGCTCTCCTCCCTGCCTCCAAATGGTCACCTGCTGCTCTGATTTACCTCAGCCCACTTCTGCCAGCTGCCAGCACAGTCTGGGAGAGTTTGGGGAACCTCTGACCGAACACAGCATCAGCTTGTTGGCCACATTTCAGCTGTGAAGAACACCCTGTCACTGCCTAGTGGAAACTGCACTTTGCTCTTTTTTTTTTTTTTTTCCTCCCTGTCTGGATGGCATATAGAAGGAAACAGAAATAACAAAAATGCCAAGTTACCAAATGCAAACCTCCACATAAACGTTTTAATATGAGTGCCTAAGCAACAGCCCAAAACGGCTTCAAAATACACATGCTTGCTGGGGAAGCTAGCTTGTGTCATGGCAGTATAACCTGGGGTTGGATGCAGAAATAAGAAAGGCAATTTTTTTTTTTTTTTGTTAGCCAATAATTTGTTTGCAAATTCCTGCTAGGAAACATCATCATTTCAGCCTGGACAATAGTCTGGTCGGGATGAGTTAAGGATTGTTCTCATTCACCCTGGGTTACTCTAATTCCTCTGACCAAGTTCAACATGAGCAGCAGGGAGCCAATATGAGAAATAATTGCCTGCATCCTCTGCACTGATGAAACCCAGGATCAGTGCTCAGCGCTGTCAGACTCCATACTGATGCCCATTCCAATTCTCAAGTGACTTTAAAGCCAAATCCTTATGTCAGATACTGAATTCAGACTCAGGAGCAGTTAAGATGGTTGCACTCTGGCTGTCAAGAGGTCCAGTATAGGGTAAACACCCAGACAAGAACAGGAGAAGCCCCTTCATGAGTTTCCTGAAGCCTTCTGTGCCAGCTGAGCCTTCCCACCATCATGAGAATTTTGAAAAGCTGCAAGTCTTTCAGCTTATCTCCCACCCCAAAAACCCAACAGTTTCTTCTCAGAAGCCTACAAGTAACTCCTCCCAAACTTGTGGGAGTTCACCAACCCAGCCATTCTCCACGCTGAACTCTTATCTCTCCATGTGGGAGAAGAGCCAGAGTGCCTCCCAGCGTGCTGGGGCTTTTGCTGTTGCCAGTTGTTTTTTTTTCCTAGAAAGCCCAGAACTAATCTATACACCATGAGTACAGCACAAAGCAGAACAGGTGTGCCATGTTACCAAATGTCTAAGCAAAGCCTTTTCCTGCAAGCGTCAGAGCAACCACTGACTGCAGCGTAAGGGCATATGTGTGCCTGCCCTGGAGAGGAGGTAGTAGCACACTGTAGTAGCACACTGGAGCAGAATGTAATCCCAAAGTTTGGGGGGAAAAGGGAGGAAAGGACTTGGGGGGGCGGGGGGTGTCTTATCTCCAGGCTACTCCTAGTCTACTACCCCTGCATTATTTTGAAACCGTTAACTTCTCTGTTTGAAGATAACACAAGAGGACTAATGGCTGCATGTGACTGCTTTCTGTCCCCAGCACTGCTCTTTAGCCTGGACTTTGGCTATGTGAATGAAAACAGAAGGCATTAAACCATTAAACCCAGAGACCATTTTCCATCACTCAAAGGTGGATGGCTGCTGAGGGCCGTAGGCCTCTGACTCACAGTCCTCGCTGCGGTGGTTTATATGATGTTGCCTCCATCCTCCCTCTTTCTCTCCCCATGCACAGATGTCAATACCTCTACTCCACTGGCTTAAGCTAGCATGACAAGCAGTGAAAGCTAATAAACCAGCTGTGGACTGGGGCGGTGGAGCAGTTAATATGCACTTACTGCCGCATGCCTAGCAGGGACTGGTTCCTCAGCATTTTCTGAGCCTGCACTTCGGCTACCCACATTCACTCTCTTCTTCCCCAAAGGCATAATAATTTTCTTCCTTTTCCTTTTTAACCATCAGGGTGAATAGTTGAAGCACTAGGAAACGTTCTTATCTCCCACTACCCTGTGGTCATAGATAATATCCTTGCTGCCTTGATGCAATCCCCGGAAGTTTTGTCACCCATTTCTTCTGGCACTGATGTAGACCCATGAATAATGCTGCTCCAGTGCATCTCTGTTTTCGCCAAGAAGAGTGAAGATCACTGGTCTCAATGTGGGACAGCAGGATTGAACCTGCTTAGAGCTGTAGGGATTTCAGGATACGGCAATAGCTCTTTGTTTATATTATGTAGCTCCAAGTCAGTTATATAAAAAGGCCTTGGCATCATGTTTTTGGTTAAAACACTCTGCTGTTCAAGAGAGCAAAGGCCATGATTTTTTTTTCTTGGTAGAATCAAATCTGCGTAGGAAGGACCATGTGTTTCCTAAAGGCTGATCCTCCAGAAAGTAGGACCTCAGAGGGTTAGAAGGCAAGTCTTCTGAAACTGCTGGGCACCACTATAAAATCCATACCAGTTTTTGTGACTTTGCTGTGAGCCTTCTTGGGGAGAGATATGCTCTCAGACCTGGGCTGTCTCTCTAAAGGCTTTGTTTGGACTATGTAGCAATGACTTTGAAGGGAGGGTGGAAAAAGCATCTTGGACTTTCCCTTTTATATTTATATTCAGTTTGCCAATAAGCAGTGGAAGTTTGATACTTCCTTTTACGTCTACAATAGAGCATAAAAGTACATGGTAAACTCCTCTTTCCACGGCAAACAACTCACACAAAAATAGTATAAATTTGAGGGTGATTTCTCCTGAAGATACACCAGAGCATACATCCCACCCACTTAACCTCCTGTGACACCCTCTGTGAGCCACCAGGGACATTCTCTGTTCGGGTCTGTCACACTGATAGAAGAATCGGGGGATGAAATAAGCTTGTGTGAACTGTTAGAGGACTTCTGCTATGATGAATATCTCTCAGACTAAGAAGTAGCTGTATAGTACACTTCTTTAAAGTCTCACATCTTTAAAGGTTTTCCAGACTTCTCTATAAATGTTAAAAGAGTTAAAATTTAATAGGACAAATAGTATCTTGTTAGTTGGAAAACTGGATATGTCATAATTTTGTTGCAATTCAGTATAGTAGTGCCGTACTGAAAAATCAAGCCATTTCTGTTAAGATTCAGCATAACAGATCCATGCAATCGCAAGTTCCCTGATGTCCAGGCCAGGTCGTTAACATAGTTGGCATATTCTCTCATTCCTTAAAAGAAAAAAAAACCAAAACAGGAGACTAAATATTTCTCCTCATTCTCTCTGTAGGAAACCTCTAACCTCTTTCAAATAAAGGAGGAAAACAGTGGGTTTTAGACAGTATTTGTGCCACCCATTTCATCTTGAGCTGCAGACACAAGCACATTCAGCCAGCTTTACAAGAAAATGAACTCATAAACTTGGTTTCAGCACTTTCTTTAGAGATGGTCTGGTTTGGTTTTTCCACATTGCTGAATTTTTTTTAATAAATTTCACCACCTGAAGGGAAAGAAGCAGTTGCTTGTCTCCTGAATTTCCCCATTACCATTGTTAGAGGAATAACGTGCAAAAAAGTTTTAAGGACCTGTTTGGAACTGAAAAGAAAGAATATTTTTTATATTTATGTGGTTATAAATCCATCTTGTTAGCCTAAACACAAATGTTTTGATAGCACTACATGATTATATTTTCTTATAAGTCACAAACCCTAGACAGTCCTTGCCTCACAGAAGGAATATATATGTGTGTGTGCTTTGGTGTCTGCATGCCGGCCTGAGATCCCCATGAAAAAAAAACCTTGCTAAATTCTTTTTGACTCAAAGTTGTCTCATACATCAGCCACAGACATGACCACTACTGTATTAAATAAACCACAAACCATTTTTCTTACCAAAACACAACCTCCGTATTTGGTGGTGCCACCAGAAACATGGTATTTTTCATGCTAGGGGATGGTCCTAAAAATTTCCCAGGGAATGCTGAGAGGAAATGGAAGGTGTTACAACGATAACCTTCAGATTCCTGACCTTATCCTTCCACCCTCCAGACCTGTGATTTGCTTTCTCACTTCTATGCACATCACCTTAGGAAAGAAGCTTCCTGTGTTACTCACTAGAAAAATAAAACATATTTTTGAGTCAATTTTGTACCAGAATGATGTTTGCACACTTCATTTTGAACATTGTGCTTTCCATACAGTTTGTAGAAATGTTCAGCAGGCATGGTAATCTTCCTGGAAGAAGCCAAGATACTACTACTGCCTCAGGAATCTTGGAATTAATGTGACTTTGCAGATGGCTGTGCAGTGTCCACAGAGGATCCAAAGTGTGACCAAATGGGACAACATAGGCATTGAACCACGTGTTCCAAAATCAGCCTCTTTTCTTTGAAGACCAACAGGGACAATATATGATCTCTTCTCATTAACGTTTGGGGTCTGTGCCCTAAATAATCACGCTAGAATGAACGGCAATGTCAAGTACATCCATGGGTACATCCATCATGCAGTTTTCACCTTCCCTGCATGCCCATGGATAGCATTCACGTGAAGCAGCAGTGGAGAGAGATTTGCAGCTCTTGACAACCTGGTATCAGCTTGACCTTGTTGCTGGGAGCAGGATCAGGAACACACAGTAACAGGGCCCAGTTCTTGACCTCCCTGTTTGGATTTGTGAGTCAGCCAGCAGCAGAAAGGCAGGTGAGGCTCAGGCAATGTTTGTTGCTGTACCATGTTGTCAGATAGCCCATATTAGCACAAGAGCCTTCCCCCAAGAGTCAGGCTCTGTCTGGGGAACTGTAGTTATGTTTAGTAATATCACAAGTTGCCTCTGATAGCAAAATAACAAAATGTATTCATAAAAGGCTACATAGGTTAATAACAAAAATCACAGTAGTTTGGGAAATAACTTTTCTGCATATTTAAATGTTATGAGTTGCAACACCCGTGTCCTTACAACCAAGGGATTTACCAAAACAGATACCTGTCTGCTGGGGTGGAAGTGGAGGGAGTAGTAAAATGTGAAGTACTTTTCAAGATAGGGAATATCACTATTTCGTTTCTGGTATTCTAAAAAAGCATATCCATTTTTTCTGTTTGCTAAAGACACACATATGGATGAAGCCAAGTGGAGTTTAAAGCTCGACACTCCAGGGAGGGCACATGCTCAGCTCTGATACCAGTGGTGCCTGTCCACAAATTGCCAGAACAAGACAATATTTCAGGCCATCCTTCTCTTTGTCTGAAGAACACATGTGAGATATAAAACCAGAGCCTTTAGACCCTGCAGTCACCCCTACACAGTGGGGTCCCATGGGTCTGACTCTGCCACCAACAGACACCAAGAAAGTGCCCTCTTTCCTTGTCTCCTCCTGTCCACTTGCCACACTGATGCTGCAGCATGTCCTGGCATGGTGGTCGGCTTCTGGTAGCTCTGAGCCACAGACCCACAGTGGGATTGTCCATCCCCAGTGGCCAAGGGACTACAATCCCCTCTGCAGGCAGCCCCCAGCCTGGGGGAGTCATAGGACAGGCTTTCACAGGGACGCACAAGGGGGGGACTGCAGCAGTTTCACCCCAGCTCCTGTGCAAGTCTTTACGCCCACGCTATCTCTCGTTATGTTTTCAGGAACTGGGATCATTTTTCACCAATGCCTGGAGGTATCCACGTAATTTTAGAATACATAGATAAGATCCTCTGCCTCAACTGACCTGATTTTGATTTGTGAATTGGGATTTTTTTTTTTCTTGTCAAAACTCTTCCGGGGGTTGCAATGCCCAAATTAGGATGAGAAGACAAAAGGGACAGTGCATTCCCATGCTCTTACTTTTTTTTTTTCTTACTGGTTATTAATTAGCAGAAGTGAAAAATAGAACTTAAGAAAATTGGTTGGTTTTTTTTAATGGAATGCCCATTTCATTAAAAAATATTTTGAAACAAATCAACTTCTCCCAGAACAATTTGAAGGGAAATTACAAGCTTTGATGGAAAAATTTTATTGCCTTTAATATTTTTCTTAGACAAATTTTGCTTTGAAATGTAAGCTCTTCCAAACATTAAATGTACAAAACACAAGCAGGCTTTTGTGTTGTTTTTTTTTTTTTTTCTCAACAGCATTCCCATTTGGACTTCTACCCTCTGTCCTGTGGAAGAAAAATTCTGAATTTCTTGAGAATGTTAATGAGATAGGAAAGATACATTCTGCTCTCATAAATACCTATATATACCCTACCCATGACACCATTTCAGTGTGGAGTGGTGGCATTTCACAGTACTTGTCTGATTTCTTCTTATTTGCTTGCAAACATAATTCCTCCTTATCTCAAAGGACAGAAATCCACATACGGAGTTTGACCTTGCTGTAATTCTGAATGATGTCATTCAGCCATTGCTGAATTAGGTCCATCATGATTAGAAAGTGTGCTTAGCTGGCAAGGAAATTAGCTGAGCGTATGTGCTTAATTTTAAGCATCCTTTTAATGCTATCCCTTTTCAACAAACCACTTAGACACATGCTTAACAGCCCGTATTCTTGAAGTTAATTAAGTGCCTAATTGCTTTTCTGAATGTGGACCTGAATAGGGATGGACTAAAGCATGTACTTTAGTCCTCAGCTAAACTGCATCCCAAAAGCAACTGTTTTCCTAACCCTTCACGTCCCCTGCATCCTTGCTCAATTTATTTCATTGCTGCAACAGCCAGTTCATCCCTATGTCTGTGTAACAAAAATCCAACCAAAACAAGTCATGGCCTCTTCATACTAGTTCTAAATATATTTGTAAAAAGCTGTAATTAAATGCAGAAATCTAGTAATGTGGCATTAATTAGCTTAATGGAGAACCAAGAGAGAAATATGTTTTCTGAGGCAGTAAAATCCTGTGCTCTGGAATACAAGACATACCAGTCCAAACCCAGCTCAAGAGGCTTATAGGAAATACTAAACCCTGTCAGGACTAGGTGGGGTTTTTTGGTGGAAAAGATTAAAAAAAAAAAAGTATTAACAGAAAATTCAGATTCACTAGAAGCTTTTCAGAAGTGCAGCCGTTGGGTTTTATTGGCCGGTGGCTCCCTGCTGGTGTCAGGGAGCGAGGAGGGCTCGGCCTGGGGAAGGCACTCCCTGTGGGTGTGGGAGAGCGGGGCTGACCCAGATGACAAATACCTTTTCCAAACAGGGCAGAGCACCCATCTGCCACAGGTTCAGGTGGTTTGAATGCCATTCCCTTTGTCCCACAGGTTTCCTGCATCAGCAGCATTGTTGGTGGCCGGCTGCTGTAGCAACAGGGGCTGGCTGGCCCATGGGAATGGGGCAACATACCCTGTCTGGTGCCCAGCAGAGCCTGGATGGCATTGAGCAGCCACCAGCCATGGGCACCACCACCACCCTCCAGCCTGGCTCTTGTTGTGTGCAGCGGGGAGGATCACAGGCAGCTGTGCAAGAGATGGAGACGAAGGTGGAGCAAGGAGGAATTACTCGCTTGCAACATCTCACTAATAAAACCATGTAAGAAAGAAAACTAACTTGCCCCAACCCTCTGGAAAACCCATCTTCCAAAATGAGCCAAATCCGGACAGATACCACATCTCTGTGGGGCCCTGCAGCCAGATTCCTGCCCACAGGTCAGTCCCAAGTGCCAGGCCACAGAAACACTCTTACTAGCTGGCGTTACACATCATTGCTGCGTGGCCAAGGTGTCTGAGTGCCAGGATCCTTGCACGGGCACATGCTGTGTGCCACCAGCTCTGCTGCACCCCGGCTATCCCTTGCTGCAGGTCTCCTGTCCCGACAGAAGCTGCTTTCCCTCCTTGATGGCTCGAGTTCTGTTGCGAGATGTGCTGTCCTGCCGTGCTGGAGCTCAGTACTGCAGCACTGGGCACGTGTCAGCTGGCACTGCTGTGGAAGAGACGTGATTGCAGCAGGGTGATGTCATTGTGAGGAGGGTGCAGCATGGCATGAAAGAGGCAGTTAATAAGGAGTTCATCCCCTAATTCCCACAAGCAGTGCCCAATAGAGCAAATACCATGGCTTTAGCCCCTCTGCTTTTTGCTGTTGTGCTTTGGTGAAGAACTTTGAGTGATGTTCCCTATGGCACTGGGATGAGCCCCTTCTGAGGTAGCCGCCAAACCTCTTTTGCAATCCACAGAGATGTTAGTAGGTACCCCTGCCCCAGCCATAAAACAGGCTACGACAAGTGGGAATTATCACATGCCGAGGAAGAACCACTCCATGTTCAACATGTTCTTACATGAAGAAAGTGACGTTTTCCTCCTTTCACCGTACATCCCAAATCTTGCACAAATTTAAGCCTCTCTTATAGGAGGCAACTTTGGCCTTCCTCCAGCTCTGTGAGCAGCCTCACAGCACTTCTCCCACCTCCTCTGGGAGTACCTCAGTTTGCAGAGGCACCAAGCTGAGTCTCTCTGATAAGGACTGATGATTGAAATGGTTCTATGGACATCACATGGCTGAGGGGTGCTAGCATTGTCTTCTGGGTGGGGAAAACAACGTTCCCTCCAGTCACCAGTAAGACTGCAGACACAAGCCTCTGCAAAGTGTGTATAGTATTGTACATAAAGCCCTTTGCCAGTACAACATGTATCCCTGCCTGAGCTCATGTTGTACATTGTGTTTACTGTTCTCTCAGGTCCTGGGACTGACCAGTGAACTGTATTTACCCTGTAACACACTGAGTGAGTGTGTGTACAAGACAAAGCTTCCTCAAAGCAGAAACGTTGACAAGAGGAAGTGTGGGTAGTCGCATTGCTGCACTGCAAACACCAAAGTGTCCCCGGTCTGTTTATTCTTCAGAGAACTTGTCAAAGACTGGACTGATTCATATACATTAGATTATACAGGGGGAAAAAAAGCTGAGGGAAGCTGCCAGAAACTGGAAGTCTGGAAAATAGAGTCTTTTGTATTAGTAACACCTGCAGCCAAGTAATATCCTGTGCTATGATTCTGTAGGCACCGAACTGGTACAAAGGGAAGTTAAAAACTATCCCCATGGAAACTTTTGCTATGGCACATATGAAATTTCCTGAAACCTCCCAACCTGCTTGGAAAGCCAGGTTGAACCTGAGCCCTTGTGAGATCATGAAGTCTCCGCCTCTGGAAAAAACCCTAGGCTAGTTCCTTGAACTGTGTTTTCTGCAGCTGTGGTAGCAATTATCACTATGGAGGAAACCTACGGGCTCTCCATAGGAGAAACCTATGGACCACTGAGAGGACCTGCTGCACAGCACACTGACATGTGCCTAGTTCCAGAAGCAGGTTCATGTTAAGATCTATTTTGACAGAAATGCAGTAGGCATGTATAGAAACTCAGGCCTACCTGCAGCAGGGATTCCAGAAAAGGAGCTGTTGTTTCCCTGCACCATGCACCTCTGTCCCTGAGGCTGCTCTGTCTCTACAGTAAAGGGGTCAGTCACCAAGCTGCTGGCAGCCTGCTCTGACTTTGCAGACTTCTGTCACTGGCTGTTCCAGCGGCTCCGACTGACTGACTTACTGCATCACCTGAAGTCATCGCTCTGACAAGCGTGGACAGGCTGCAGGGACAGGAAGACTGCTCCATGCACTAGGGTGCCACCCCATAGCCACCTCCTCCTCACACAGCCCACACAAGCCTTAAATCAGTAGTGCAGACTCCAGGAAGCACTGGGAGAGCTGGAGCACCCAAGAACAGCAAGCCACCAAAGCTACTATGCAGTCCAGTCTTGAACCCCCCAAAGCCACGTGGCAGAACTGTGCAGTGAGCAAGTGGGTACAGGGCAGCATGGGCATGCAGAGTGCTGCCAGGTGGGAAAGGAGCCACTGTGTCTGTTCCCTCAGCTGGATACACCACCAAAGGCCTTTGTCTCCCCTATTCGAGCTTGTTGAGCTCTTAACCCACTCCCTGACCTCTGCTCCAGTCTGGTCCTCTCTACTATGTGTCTGTGTGTGCTCTTCTGAGCACAGCTGGCTCACAAGTGATCTTTCCCAGAACCATTCTCCTCCTCCAGACCTCTCCCAAAGAGGGCCTTCCTCCTTGGCACAGAAAACCATAAAGCATCACATCTCTGTGAGGTAGCAGCAGCGGCTGTTGAACACAATCTGGCTCATGATTCCTCCAAGTGTTCTTGCTCCCACATGTGAAAGTGCAAAGGCACACAACACCCTGGAGGCTCTGAAGCCCTACCTGGCAAGGGCACCTGCACAAAGATGCTTCGAGAGCCAGCTTCTGTGCAAACCCACACTATCACGCAAGGCTCCTTGCTCCCGAGCACACTCTGGGACAAGGAGACTGGTGACACTGGTCTGGGTTACTTGAGTCACACAGATGTGCAGTGCCAGAGGTGGACAAAGCATTTCAAAAAGTGCAGGGCCACAGCTGAGGTCTATTGCTGACACCTTTTCTAGCTGTTTTCAGGTCAACCACCCTCACATGAAAGAGGGAACACATCGAGTCCCAGCTGCTGGGGTGGCACATCCACCAACTTGTCCAAGGGAGCCAGGGTTGGAGAGGAGGTTTGGCTGCAGGATCTCACAGCACAGGGGGAGAGAGTCAGTGTAAAACCACTGCAGCAGCTCCTGGGGAAGACTGTGTTGGGGAGACAAGGAGATGGAGTGCACACATACATGCACACACGAATCTTGTCACTCTCAGCCTTCATGGAAAACACGATCCTCTTGACCCATCCTCACTCAAGCAATGACCCGAGGCCTCCAGAGCAACCAGGAGATGCTCCTCCTTGTGTCACACCTTCATAATTACCCCTCCAACACTTTTGGTGGTGAATATCTTGGGCCCTTAAAGAAAGTGGTATTGTACTTGTGCTATCTGATGCATCTCTGGAGGCAGAGGTGACAGGCACGCTACTTCAGGCAACCTCAAGGACCACAGCACTCTTCATCCTCCCACAGCAGCTAGGAAAGTTACCAGGCGAGGATAAGTGGCTGGTGGGTCCTCATCCAGGGGCACAGTGCAGGCATATACTCTAAGCCTGGCCAGAGTTGTCAGTCCCTGGCACGAAACTTAGAAAGCTGTGGATCTCTACAGCCCCCAGGCTTCCAGAGATGGAGAATCTAGCAATAACAGGGAGAAAACAGCCTATGTAGTGGATACCATCCTTCTGTTTTCTTTCTCACCTGCTGTTTGCACTGAGGACACTGAGGACTTGTTCAGGTGCTTTCCTGAAACCTGGAAATGTTCCTGAATGTCAGGGGCAAGTTGGCATCCTTGTGTTTTACCTAATTGCTCTACAGCATGCTGCTCCAGAGCTGGATCCAACAGATCTGCTACTCTCTGCTCTAACCACAAGCAGGTGCCTGTCTGGAGTTTGCTGTCCTCTCCAGTCCTGAGTGGATCTCTGGGGAACACAGCAGACAAAGAAGAGTAGGAGATAAAAATAAATCTTGGGGTGATTAGTGGTATTTTCCCCTACCAACAGCATGTTACAGAGTCATATAGGTTGGAAGGCACCTTTGGACACCATCTAGGCCAGCCTCCTGCTCAAGCACAGTAACCTAGAGAAGTTTTCCCAGTACTGGATTCACTGGATTTTTGAGTGTCTCCATGGATGGAAATTCCACAACCTCCTTGGGCAACCTGATTGATGACCTTAACAGTAAAATATTTTTTCTTTATACTGAGTCAGAATTTCCCATGTTCTAACTTGGTAGATTTCTGCAGAGCTGCTTCTAGCACAGTCAGCCCCAGCCTGTGCTGGTGTACCTTCTCTGGTAGAAGACTTTTCAGCTTGTGTTGGCCCTCATGAGGTTCCTCTCAGCTCAGAGAGCCATTTTTCCAGGCTGTCTGCTCTGCAGCCCTGCAGCTGGCTGTGAGGAAGGGAGCCTGCCACGGAGCAGCACCATACAGGGATCCCACTGAGCCCCATGGGACCGTGTGGAAAGCAAATGGTCTCAGAGAGGCTGGCCTGCAAGGGGCAGGGGTGCATGAACCTGTATTTAAGCAAGTCCATGGCTTGAACGGGAGTCGATGAGAAAAGCACTTGGGAAAAAAAGAAGGTAGAGAAAATAGAAAGATACATTGGGACCACCACTTCACCTCACCAGCACACCACATAAACATCAAAAAATCAGTCTGGATGGAAGTTACAAGTTATTGTTTCTGAGTAAGTTGGGGGATTGTATTCTTAGTCTAGGTGACACTATTTTAAAATGAGTCCTGGCCTCTCAGGACTCAGGAAAGGTGACAGAGAGGAGCGACTGTGCTTGTCTTCAGGCTTCTCTAATGATCCAAGCTCTGCTGTTGTAAGGGTACTGTGTCTGCTGGGGCCCTGCAACCTTGGTGCTAGTGACATGGGGACTTATGAAAGGGGACAAGCAACCGCTGAAAGTGAGTACTTCTCCCTTCTCAGCAGGGCTCCCAGACTGGCCAAGAACTGCAGGGTTTTGTCCATAAATTGCATTCTGTTGATCAGATAATCTTGTGGTTTACTACACGAATCCAAGCAACCGAGTGCATGCTGTTATGGTAAAAGGACATGAGTCTCCTGTAAGATGTATCCAGCATCTGTGGAGCTCTATTTTTTGCCATCTTCCATGGGAACGTAACAGTCGTACTATCAATGCTTGTGTGCACTTGGTACCAGACTAGCGGTGCTGGGTGGCTCCTGATGTAGGACACTGCTGCAGAGAGCATCCCTCAAACCAGGTAAGTCTGAAAGACCTTATCCAGCATCCTGCAAGCAGCAGCAAGTCTCTCTAGGAAATCACGGCCATAGTCAGATATCTCTGTTCAGGCGTGCAGTTGTAAACAGAACACCACCGTCCCCGCTTTGTATAGTTAGAACTTGCCCCATGGCCAGCTGGCTATCTCTCCTTGGATGCATTGTTTCTAAGAGCTTAAATCTTAGGTTGTTAGCTTCCCTGTTCAGGAATCCCGTTGGAGATCGGGGTGCAGAGTTAGTTATTGCACTCACCAACCCCCTGTGTAGTCCCAGCCGTCAAGGAACACTCCGGAGCCGAGCCGATTACAGCGATCACATGCAGTCCAACTAGGGAGAAGTGGTAAGAGATTGGTTCAGCTCAGGGCTTTGCTTGCAATTATGGAAGACCTCTTTTGGGAGCTAATTTGGTATGTGGTTTTAATAGCTGGAGGTTCTCCCAGGAGTTGGAAGGGCCTCTTTTTGTTTCTTTCTTTACTTCTTTTAATAAAGACAACAGTAGCTGGAAGCCTTTCCTTGAAGACAACCCTTAGTGGTTTGGCTTATTTATTTTTTTATTTTGCCGGGGTTTAATCTGGGGAGTGGGTGGAAAGGGTTTTCCCTCCATGGTAAGAGAACAAAGAATGTATAGAATGTATAGAATCCTGAGTGGATTTCAAGGGATGCTCTAGCTTTACATAACTTCTGTGTTTATCAGAGCGTGCGTACCTCAGTGGAGAACAGCTCTTGCGCTGTAACAGCGTGACTCCCTCTGCCTTCGGTTAAAGAAGGAAACCGACCGGCAAAGACACTTTTCTTTGCCTGCAGACATTGCCCAGGGATGAGACCCGGGATGGCTTTCCCGGGACAGAGCTTGGCGATCCCGGGCCCCGCCGCGATGGACACCCTCACAGAACCCACAACCCCGGCACCCAAGTGCGGCCGCGAGGGGGCGCTGCGGGAGCGCCGAGCGCGGCGCAGGCCGGGGGTGCCGGCGGGTGAGGGGAAGGGGGGTGACGAGGGGGGAGGGAGAGTATAGAGGGTGAGGGGTGCGGGGAGCCGGGCCGCGGAGTTCTCCCGGTGCCTGACAGGCTGCTTCTTGGCCTGACAGAGCAGTGGAACAGGCTGCGCAGAAGGGTTGCAGAGTCTCCTTCTCTGGAGACATTCAAGACCAGTCTGGAGGCGTTCCTGTGTGATTTAATCTAGGTGATTCTGCTGGGACAGTAGGGTGGGACTAGATGAGATTTCAAGGTCCCTTCCAACCCCTAATGTTCTGTGATTCTGTGACATAGCTGTACATGGGGGTGCTCGCCTTGGTTCTCAGGTGTTGGCAAGCCAATGTCACCTGCGGCAGAGCTACCGTCACAGGATCTGCCAAGGAAATTTCACGTTCTCTGAGGAATCTGGGCTCTACTTTCTACAGAGGGAAACATCACACCCCCATTCACTCCAAATCGTGGAACAGTAAACATGGCAAGTCCAACCCCAGTCCCACAGAATAACGATGTTAAGGGCATTAAGAGTGACAGATGGGGGCAAATCAAGCCAGTTCTTTGACAAGGCAGAGGTTCGGGGAACAATTTGAAGACTCAAATGAGTAGCCAGAAAAATAGCAAAATGCATTCTTGCATAGGGCATGCCAGAGCTTAGCCTAGGAAACAGCAACTTCCTTCAGCGAGTGGCATCTGACATCCAAACCTCAAGACCGATCTTTGCAATGGGATTTCCCAAGTCAGTCAGCAGACAGAGCATGCTGTCCGTGTGCCTGGTGCTCACTGTGGGCCTGGGTGAATCACATACTCCATTCAGAAAGAGCCCAACTGCTTACATGCCTGTTTTAACTTCTGCTTGAAAACCAGTCTGGGAACCACAATGCAAAATCAGCAATGAATTTCAGATTTGTTTACTTTTAACATTGATCAAGGGCTTTCATAAAAGCAAGACAACCAGAACCATCTTGAAAGCTGGTTCCTTTGCTTTGCTTCTCAGCCCAATAATTAGTTTTTCTTGGTACTGCCTGACCTGCCCCTGAGCTATGGGGGTAGACCTCCACCTCCTCACCTGAGACTTTTGGGTGGCTTGCGCTCAAAAGCTGCTTTCATGCTGATTGTATGAGTTACAAGGCTCCTATAGCCTTTGTCCAAGAGTTTGCCCAAAAGCAGAGTGCCTTTGGTGTGTGATGATGAGTAGGTTTGTCAGAGTCTCGTAGATTTTCAGGAGGAAGGTATTTCTGTGATGAAGCAGAGTATCAGAAAGTGGGTCACAAGGAGATATGGTGGGCAGGTCCCACAGAAGGAAGCAGTGGGACAGGAGGATATGTTTTATACTGGAAGGATTGAGAGTATGATGGTAAAGAGAAAGGAGTAGGGAGGGGAAGTAGGAGATACAAGAGTGCTTAGTTTGTGGCTGATTAGAAAAACTGTGGTAGACAGAGTGATGGTGGATGCTGTAGGAAGGGAATACATGGCCAAATGTATTGGCTATGCTGGCAAGTTGAGTACCTTACTGCCCACAGCACTCAGTTTACTGTGTCAACCTTGCAGAGCTTCATTTTCAGGTTTATGTGGTTCTTTTATCCCAGTTTGTTCCAGAACTGAAGGAGGAAGTTATGACTCTTAACAGTTATCTCAGTGTGGAAATCCTGAACACGCACTTTGTGTGTGGAAATTCTGCACTGGGCAGAACTGGGAGCTCTAACAGTGTGGGAGTTGTTGTGTGAGCAGAATGGGAGAAAGTTTACAGGCTTGCTGGCTGTGACAATACATCCATTGATCCATAAAACTCAGCTCTCCAAATCAGCTGTTTCCAGTTCTCATGCCAAAGACATGAAAGAAAATGAAATAGGAAATGATGTAAATGGCTGCCCCCACTGTACTGCAGAAGAGGACCTGGGCTGGGCTGGCATTTCAGCAGCTATTTGAGGCATAGCCTAGATATAGAACAAGATGCAATTTGATGAGTTACAGACTCAGATAAGAGAGCGGGTCCTCACTCACCCTTCATCATGGCAAAATCCACAGGGAGGGAATAACCAAGAGGGCCAGATCATGATTTATTCCACTGGGATGGAGGAACCACTCCTGTTTCCCTTTTCCCTTTCTAAACTGCTTGGCTTTCCTGGTCTCTGCTCCCCTGCACCAGCAGCAGGGCTGGTGGGACCTCTCAGTGGAGCTGCACAGAAGCTGTGCACCCAGAACATCTCTGTGGTTTTCTCTTTTTCCTCTTGAGTGTTCCAGCTCCCTGTTCTGCAAGAGAGAGTTTCCACAGAGACCATGAACAAGCCCCAGCCATTTTCTTTTCTCAACCAGCTTGCCTGCCTCACAGGGTCTTACCAAGGGTATGCATGATTTGTGAGAACAGAACAAGTGTCATGAGGACAGTCATATGCCTTCACAGCTGTGCTTAAGGCTACACCAGTCCAGCTGTGGCTAAACCCTGAAGAAGTCTACTTTGCCTGGTCAGTAACGCTATGGTGCCATTTTAAGGAACAGAGAGAACACTGTGGGGAATACTCAGCTTAGGAAAACCTTTTCTGCCTTTTGGGGGCAGGAGAATCTTTCACATGTGCTTGTCGCCAGGAGCAGAGGCTGACAGGATGTCTGCCCCTTCTTCAGAAGGCAAAGTGGATATACTCATGATGTGACTGCATTTTTGTTGGCATTAGCACAGGTGCGTTGTTGCATCTCAGCAAGGCAGAGGGGCTATTTTCAAACTGTTGATGCAAAACAAGCTGAAACAACAGCATCCATCAGACTACCAAATTGTCATTCGCAAGAAGTATGGAGGCAATTTTTGTTTAGATAAAATTTGCTGGTAAGACAGCAATGAACACGAGATATTCAGCGTTCTAATAAAATAGTAATGCTGCAAGCTCAGCGGCTCATGAAACATTTACAATCTGCAGCTAGTAAAGTGCAAACAAGAGATTTAAGCACCGCTGTTGCTAGATGGATGGAAACCAGTTAGAAGATTAGCGGGAAGATTATTCCACACAGGTTAGAATGGGGTTCATTAAATGCCTATCAGCTCCCTCGCTCACTGCAGGAGGAGGGAGAGTGGTAGGATTGCACCTGTTGAAGCAGTGCTCTTCTTCAGTGCCAGTGTTAAGCCAAATGAGCTCACATCAGAGCTTCTACACTCTTTGGCTTCTCTCATCTACCCGCACTGGGAGTTTGAAGAAAGAGTATTACCAGTGCACTCACAGGTTCCTGTCTTCTGTACGGGGAGCTAACTAGGTCCCAGTGATGCAGTGGGGTCTAGAGGAGGGTGAAGAAGAAAGCATAGTCAACAGCCACAGAGCTCTCCATTAGTTTGGGGTGGAAGTAATTAAGGAGACTTTGCTCACTTCAAACCCAGCTTAAAATAACTCCCTAGGCAGATGAATTTATCCACTGTTTGTCTGGTTTTTAACCTTTGCTCTGACCCAATTTTAGCACAGGCTACAGCAAACTGCAATCGTTATTATCATACCTAAGTGCTTCTCCACAAGGCTTTTGCAAATTAGTGGTTAAAAGAAGGGTGGTGGATAAGATCAGACAGGAAAGTCCCCAGATGCCTGCCTTCATCTTTCCTGTGCTACTGCAGTGAAGTCATCCTGATGCTCTTTTAAGCAGTTCTTGTGTAAAACAAGCAGTCCTTGCATTTTTATGTCTCTTACTGTACAACAGGGCTCATTCACCAGGCTACTCTACTTATTTGAATATAACCCATAATTATGACAATTTGCATTTTTAGAAGAAACTACTGAATGTGTGAGAAATTAAACAACTCCCTCCCCTCAAATTCGTTAGGAGTAAACTTGCTGAGGGAGAAAATAATCTTTTTCTGTGTCCAGTGTCCATGAATGATGTAACCCCATGGAAATACCTGCGCATTTGTAACACTCCGGTAAAACAGGGAATAGCAATAACGGCCTTGAGTGAAAGTCTGAACCTGTTGCTGCTAAGAAGTGCTACAGGCTTGTTGCAGGCTGTCATGAACTGCAAGATTCCCCTCTGTGAACAGAGACACAGTATCCTCACAAATATTAACGTAGGTTTTGATTGGCAAGATGAGACACGTCCACACAGAATGTGACAACGGAAAGATCACAGAAATATTTAATTTGAAAAATTTAGATCTATGTATTTTAGGACTATTCTCATTCTGTAAACATGTGATAATATCATAAGTCCCCAAAGGGGAACAAATTCTGCCCCTAGGTCCTTGAGCGTGCTTCAGAGAGCAATGGCCAAAGAAGGCAGCCCATGGTTTTGAGTGGTGAGGGTGAGAGAGAAAGATGGGTACCTTCTGTAGAGAGGGCAAAGAAGGTAAAAGCCTTATGCTTTTGTAAACAAGTGTAGAGCCTAGCTAAGCTCACAGGAGATCAATGTCTGAATGGCAGATCAAGTCACTCTTGACACTGCCATGAACTGCTGCAATAGGTAAGGGTGGTCGAGATTGCTACATGTAAGGGATGGATGCTTCTGAAATGGTTCTGCTGCCAGCAGTGCGAGCGGTAGGTGTGCTCATGATGAGGGAGCACACTCGCAGAGGTAAAGCGAACAGGCACTGACGGTGAAACGATAAAATGAGGACAATGATTTCAATGCAATGTGATGGCAGGGAAGTTCAGGCTTTGGGAGTTTTTAAGTTATTACCAGCATAATTCCTTTCAGGTGACAGAAATGTAGTGGGAAGGACAAAATGGCCTGTATTCTTGTTGGCTGCAGGTGGCGGAAGGTTTAGCATACAGAAGGCCAATAAACTTTAACCAAAATTAGTAAACAGCTTAGGGCTAAAGTTGGTTTAGCCCCTCCAAAACAGCCCTGGTTTTGGAAGGAGAGAAGCCTTGGGAAAAGCCAGTAACATGGCGATCATAAGTTCAAGTACTTCTGAAAGTCAGTGCAGGAGTCACTGACTATTCCTCTCCTGTTGTATTAACTGGATGTCCTTTATAAAACATTGGAATTAAGGAAATGAAAATGAGAAGGAAACAGGTATCTCTGTAATTTCAAATCACTAAAGAACTTAACTGAATTTCATTCTTGTTGAAAAGTAATTGTCATTAAAAATTAAATGAAAGCAGGAATGATGGTTTAAATTAAAAAATATTCATTTGTAAAATAATTTGCCCTGAATTTTAAAATGTTTTTTTTTTAACTTCATGTTGGTTTCATTATGTATTTTCAGTTTTCTTTGAAAAATTAAAGCCATTTTTTCAATAAGAACTGTGGGTGAAAACAAGCAAAATAACCAGCAAGGTTTTCGTAATGTTTTGGCAAACAGGACTTCTGACCAACTCTGTTAATTTGATTAGGTCAGAGCAAGCAGAAATTATTTATTACAGCTGCACATTCTGTAACTGTGTTGTAGTTACCTTGTGCTTTGATCAAATCCCAGCAGCATTTTTCCCAGCTGTAGTTGGACTTTGCCTGAACATAGGTAAAGTTGGATAAAACTAAGTGTGTCAGGATTCAGACTAAGTCTCCATAAAATATTGCACCACACCATGTAGATCTACCAGTACATTGAGTTCTAGCTCTCCGGTTTCTGCATAAGACATCAACAGAAATGTCTGTACTCCCAGAACTCTCAAATCCTTTTAGAGGCTGGGACTGATAAATCTAATATCCCCAAACTGAGCAAAGTAAATCCAAACACCTTCAGTGATGTTTCTTTGCTGACTGGAGATTGTCTTCTGCTAGAGGAGGCTTGTGGAGATCCTGTGTTTCATCTCAGTGAAACCAAACAGGGTTCTGCTCTGCAGTTTCTTTACTGGTTTCACTTCCAAACTTCTCGAAGAGAGCAATGAAGACCAGTTTTTTAATTTCAACACTATAAATCATGCAAATCTATCCCAGAATTTAGAGGCAATGCTGCTTGGAGCAAGGATACAGGGACCAGCCTCATAAAGGACCACTCCAGAATCACACCAATGCTTCCCAGGGATTTCCAAGGACAGCTCTGTGTAAGACCTTTACATGCCTCAGATCTCTCAGCTCACTTTGAAATCTGAGAGCCAAACCACAAAGCTCTATGTCACACTCTTAGCTATTATTATTACTGCTACCAGTATTATTGAAATTAATGACAGTAGAAATTTCTGGCATAGGATGTGGCAAAGTGATTTCATCCTACAGGAAGTTTATACAGCTTCCTTTTAAATGAATGGCATTTTGGCCGGTGACTCAAGTGAGAACGCATTCAAATAGCTCTAAAAACAGAAAGCCGTTAGCACATGGTGCAGAGACTTTGACTACTCTGCTCGGGGAAGGCTGGCTACCTGTGTAATGACTTCCTCGGTGAGGCCACATAAAACTTGTATTGTATTTAATTCAACACAAAACAATTTCTATATTTCATGTCGTGGGCAGGAATGAAAATGGAGATAGTTCATCAGTGCTGATATGCGATATAAAATGATCTGAGAAGCCTAGGGTATGAGAGTGCATAAAAATGTTTTGTGTCCTGACCAGTACATCGCTTCAAAAAAAATTTTACAATCAACCCCAATTGTTCATTCTTCCCATGCAGAAGATACTCACATATTCATTTTTAAAAGGGCAAATCAACCATAATTCAGTTTATAAACTGTGAAGCTGGTTGCGAATGTCTGGATGAATATTCATTAGAATCTCTTAATCTGCCATCGACTGTGATTCATTAGGCATATGTAAATATCACTCACTTTAATTGCCCCTAAACTGACTTAACATAATATTGTCATTAGCAAATTATTAGTTATTTGTGTAACTAATGGTACATTATGGTGTGCACGTTAAATCGCCAAATATATGATTACAATTACGATGATGTTTTATGCTGGGTGCTTTGTAAACTATTTGATGAAATATAATGGAGCCAAATCAAATCTGGTATGTTAATAGGACAGTTGTGGAACTTTATTATTCTATTTCTACACCTTGGTGACTGCTGCAATACGTGAGTCTTCACCCCACCCCATGCTTCCATGGATTATGGATCAGCTTCGCTTCCCATATCTGAGGTCAGCATGACATTCCTGTGCCTGCTTGCCCCTTGCTTTGCCTAATGAACTCAGTTCCAGTTAATTATTGGTGAAAGTGCCCTAGGTTGTTGTGGTGAGACCTTTCCACTGAATGGCCAGGGGGAAGGAGAGGAGAAGACCAGGCCTTGCAGCGTGAAATGTCAAAGGGCCTTACTTGGAAGTTCTGGTGTTGAGGTAGCAACATGGCACAGGCTTCCCTCCAGTGCCCGTAGCCTGCTGATTTGTCTGCAATCTGTTCGTGTATCAGGGTGTTGAGGTTTTTCCTGACTCTCAGCTCACTGACTCCCACTCACTTGTGTGATGGGAAGTCTTGCCGCGATTGTTTGACAACCTCCCCCCCTCTACCACTCTCAGGCATTTCCGATGCCTGAGCGAGAGGCTTTAAAGATGACAAGGTTATGATGGTGAAGCCTCCAATTAGTGCTGCTAAAAGGTTTTTAATTACAAGGCAGATAACAACAGAAATATGTTTGTGCAAAAGGAATGAACAGAATCCTCAAAGGCTTTTACTGGGTTTGTGTCTAAATGCAAATGTATTTATGAGCGTGTTAATGTTTATAGTCCTAGGAAGTTAAGAAAGGGCCGGTTCCCAATGCCACATATTTATTTAAGATTCATTTAATATGACAGTTACTTTATTCCTTTAAAAAGAGCTTATTAAGGCACATTTACAAGGAACTAATGAAAATGTAATGAATACAAATCTGGTCACAAATTGATATGTGGCCTCTGAAGAAACATCCTGCATCACTAAATGGTTCTCCAGCCATTCCTGTCAGCCCTCCTGCTCTGCCTGGGACCTCACACCTCAGATGCTGCACGTCAGATTGTACCTGCTGTCGGTAGTGTGGAGGAAATTTCTATCAGCCATCCTTCTGGTCTTCTGAATCAAATCAGACATCTCAGGTTGAGTATATGCAGATGTCATGAATGCTGGGGGAAATTTTTTACCAAGTTCAAAAGACCCCCGGACAGATACAAAGCATTGTATGTTTTTTAAAAATGGACAAAAGGCATGGGAAGCAGGTGCTGATGTTGCAAATGAAACCATCACATTGGAAACCTGATTCCGAGGGCTTTATTTACTTGCAGTGTTGACTAAACTTAACTAGAGCTGTGGCTTTCCACTGATTTGTTTCAAACAGCACAAAAAGCACATGGAAATTATTTTTGTGTGATCCAGATTGTACTGATTTCACTTAATTCTGTTAGAAATTGGTTTATGCTAACCCACAGGAAAAAACCAAACCACACCACACCAAACCAAACCAAACCAAACCAAACCAAACCAAACCAAACCAAAAAACCATTTGGAAAACAAAGTAAAAGATCTCTCGTGGGATTGTATACTAATTTAAGGGAAATAGCCCATATTCTTATGCAGACATTCCCTAAAATTTGTTGGTGTCAGACATGACCCCACTCCCAGGCATACAGCAGATCTTTGGTACTAATCAACAAACTTCAGAGTCTGTTCAGTTGGTATTTGCAAGAAACTCGTGGCAAATTAATTGCAGAGTCATGCTCATAAATTATTGTCTGGGTATTTTTTAATAATGAATCAAGCAGGAGAAAAGGACACATTATTATAAAAAATTTGTTCATAACATTACTAATGCTCAATAAGGGTAAAATAAACTGAATTTAGAGATTACTTAGCCCTACCTCAGACCTCACTGAAGGCAGTGGGAACACTCCTCCAGGTTGGGTATGTGCAGAATAGGACAGAGAAAGAGGAGCAGAAGACAGACTGGAAGATGGCCTGTGCTGACAAATGTTTTTCCGAGGCAGATATAAATGTCATTGTGTGGTGAGATCTTCAGGGAGGGTAGCTGGCAAACTGATCTCCAGCTCTGTCATTTGACATCCCCATTCTAGGATACAATGAGGTCTTCAGATGGATTTTGGGAGCCTGCTCCTGAGGGCTGGAAGCTTTTGGAGCGTGGAGGAGGATGAAATGAAATGGCCTTTGGGGTCATGCACGGCGCTGCTGTATGTGACCCCACCCTCCTTTACAGATCTGTCACTGCAATGCTGGAAAACCTTGGATGTAGCGGACTGGCCTTCCCCTCCTGTAAAGCAGAGTGGTGGGAAAGGGGCACAGGCTTGTGGATGCAAAATAAGCTGCTTTGTGAGATTCCAGGCAACTGCTGTGGATTGAACATCTGAAATAACCTGGGTCAACTTTTTTTTGAAGGGTTTCCTTCCTGTGTGGATCATTCTGTAGATCTGCTGCCATGCCAGCTGTTGTATGGATGACACAGAGGTTGAGGGTTTCATCAGCACAAGGGCAGGGACTGAATCTCCATCATGAAAGGTACGTGGGGCTGCCTTGTAGGAGGCCTACTTAGTCAAGAGCTCATATAAAAGTCAATCAACTGTGGCTGAATTCACTTGTAGGACAAGAAATTTCATTCTCGTTAATTAAAAATGAAAACAAAGTTATGATATTTTTCGTTATGTTTGGACATTTGGGTTGCTTGTTAGAATTCTTTCTGGCTAATAAACCTTCTGTCAGATTAAAAGGTAATAATAAAACCACCATACTGTGATGATTAAATACAATGTAAGGTTTATTTTAAATTCAAGTGCTTGCAGCACTATTAAGAGGTACACACCTGAAAAATGTACTCATTGGTTGGAAGAAAAATGTCTGAGAAACTTCTGAAATAGACACCATAAAACATAAATGGTACACTGAAACAGGAGCCTTAAAAGAAGTTCTTGGAGTCACTGGGCTGGGTTAAAAAGATAAGCAAGATGCCTTGGAGGAAAGCAGTAACGATGACCTCAGTAACAGCAGTACTTTGGCTCTGCCTCTTGCTTTCTGCTGAGGAATGCATGGGAGTTTCCGCAGCAGGTTCAGGTTATGTGATGCATCTTGTCTTGCCCACTTGCTCCTGGCAGAATGATATTCTTCAGAGGACAGGGCTAGCTGTGTGTGTTGAGGAAGGCTTGACAGGCTGATGTCACTTAAGCAGGTTCTTATGCTGACCTGCACACAGTGGGAGCTTGAAGTCCTTGTCAGGCACGCCTTCCCCTCCTACCTACCTCTGTCTCACTGGGAAAAGCAGGGTTTGAACTGTTAGAAGGGTCTGTTAAGCCTTCAAAAGCTCACAGGTGCATTTCATCTTACCAGGGCATTCAGAGCACACCTGCAGGATCCCGCTTGTGGTGGTCCCTCTCTAGCACTAGACATGTCGGAGCTAACATCACCATCACACTTCTTGGAGGTATTTCTTTCCTTCTTGGAGGAAATTTTCAATCACTACAGAAAGTGAGTGTGGCAGTCCCTTGGAAGAGGTCTGACTTATCCACATCCAAAAGCAAACACCCATTGGTTGGATGGGCAGTGATGATGCCTCAGATGGCTATAGACAGCTACCTTTGTGTCTGGGTAAAGGCATGGATGTTGTGGGTGGGGAGACAGTTGGGGGAAGAGGAACAGACTGTGCAATTAGAGACTTGGTTGCTCTTCATCCTCTCTCTGAGAGGCAAACGGTCTGCAAAATAGCTTAGGCTGCTTCAGCACATGCCACCTCAAGCCAAGGTGCCACAAACACATAGCCCAGAATTTATCCTCATTCTCTTCTATTTCTTATACTAGAGCTTGCAGAAGGATATCCTGTTATACCAATGCTCTCCTCGGGTCCTGCAACAGGGGCTTTGACTCCCCAGTCCGTGTAGGACTTAAAAAATCCCTTTAGGCTACTCCAGTCATATCTTTGGTCTAGCTTCCGGGGTCTGTTCTATGAGAAAAATATCTGCCCTGATATTGTCTTCTCTGTTGTGCAACTTTTTGTGACACTGTGGTATATGGGGTTAAATATACTCTTAAAATATGAAAACTGGAAAATTACCCTCTGGATTGGAACTATGTCAGGGGGACATCTGCTGCATTTAATGGAGAAGGTATGGAGCAAGGACATGACCACTTGTTAAAGACCTGCAGGTACTTTAGGTCTTTGTCAAGCAGGTGGGAGGAAGGGGCACTCCTGGGACTGCAGTGCCTGCCATCAGGGTCTCCAGGGTGCTCCTTCAAACTGGCTTTCCAGGGCCAACTGAATGTTTAAAATCAGACCATGATATTTTCTCACTTTTGTAAAGCACATCTTTCAGATCCATAGGTTAAAATGGATTAGATCGTATAAACGCTACTACTTATTACTGTACTGATCCTTTTTGTTAGTACACATGGATAAACAGCTTACTTCAGCATGCTTGTAATGAAGAATACTTGAAGTGGCAACGCAATGGCTGTTGTAGTCCCTACAGAACTTGCCATTAGTTTAAGAAATTAAGACATCACCTTAAATGTACACCAATGTTCACCGTTTGGTTTTCAAAGAACCCTTTTGGTAGCCAAGCTTGCAGACTTTATGGAAGCAGAGGCTGTGCCACCACCATCGCACCGCTTGCCTTGTCTGATCGGACAGAAGAAGGGGGTCTGTGTGCCCCGGGAGCCTGAATCACACAAAATCAAAATCTATTAAGTTGTGATACATTCAAACCCATAATTGCTGCAGATTAGAATTCAGCTGAGGACTTTGCATAATGCCAAGAGGTGACCTTTTTTCCGAGGTGCTCTCACGCAATTGTTAGGACCTTGTAACAAATGCCTAGCGCCATTTAAGGAAGGAATGACATATCTCTGATATGCAAATTTTTACAGCACAGCAATTAAGTGGTTTAGAATTTTACGACAGTGTTTGGGCTTTATACAACAAAAAAAGGGCCAATAAAGGGCTGTGATGGATGGGCTAATCCCCACTGGAAATATACCATGTAATCTCGTGGAGACAATGCATTATGGATAGCATTGTGATTATTGGTTGTTAATATCTCCCCCTACTCCTTCTCCCTCCCCTCCCCACAGCCCCCCTTCTCCTCCTGCTCCATCCCCGATGAAAACTGCATGGCTGCCACATTGTCGGGGGCACAGGCCTGGGATACAGATGGGAAAGTTGGGCCATTGCAATCTGCTGCGCGCACGGACGGCAGTGAAAAGGGGGCTTGTAGCAAGGCAGCTTGTCAGCAGGGGTTGGGGCTGGGGGCCATATGCCTCTCTTCTTCTCCCTTCTGTCACCAAGTCTGCTGCCGCATCCTGCTGTCAGGGGACACTTTAATGATGAACATGTTTTAAACAGTTTTGCTTACCTAGCGACAGCTTTTCGGGTTGGGGG
>VXBZ01000168.1:1197115-1231631 GCA_013399135.1 Heliornis fulica | reverse complement strand
GGAGAATAGCTGATCACTATCCATATATGTTGTGCCTAAAGTTAATAAAGTTCTATTTAAAGAAAAAAAATAAAAATAAAATTGTGACCTGATTGCCCTTCTTGTGGAAAACCCCTTGGCAGGGAGGTTCTGGGAAGCAAAACCAGCACGGGGATTCCCTCGCAGGGGTCCTTAAACCAACAAGCCTGTGGGACAGGCAGAAGGGGAAGGGAAGTAGATTTGTTGGGACAAATACCACCCCTCCAACAACACTGAGGCCTTCCACTAAGTGTGATTGACCCCTAGGAAGTACAGAAAGCAGAACAATTTGTGTGGAAGAAATTGTTTCGGCACTATTTCAGTGCTGAATGTTGAGGATAACAGCTGAAATAAACAGCTGGACAGAAAGATAGATAGATAGATAGATAGATAGATAGATAGATAGATAGATAGATAGATAGATGTAAAGAAAGGTAGATGGATACTCTCTGGACACGGACAAGTCTTTTTGCTAAGCTGAGAACAGTAACAGGAGCTGCCCTGCTAAAAATCTCAAACCCTAGATGAAGACAAAACACTTCTGAACCCAGCACAGGAGGCTGATTCCATAAACAAAACACCATGTGTGTCGTGCAGCAGGTTTATTGCAGGATGTGCCAAAATATAAAATCCTGCGTAGCTGGTAGCTTGATGACAACAACTTGGCAGGTATAAATGGGAAGGTCTTGAAACTTTGGGCTTTTTTGGACTTTTTAAAACTGTCTTTTTCCACAAGTTGGCAAATACAGATTTCCTGAAAGTGTCCATTTCTCTTTACAGCACAATGGATCTGATCAAAGGAAAGAAAGTGCTTCCTAGCAGTCAACCTGTCTGGCTTTGAAGGACTGACATAAAAGAAGCCAGAGAACCCTTGTAATGTCCATGTTTTAAAATACGGCAGGACGTACAGAAGTAGCACACATACAAGTGAGAGGCTGTGCTAGGAAAACCACGAGTAAACCATCTTATCAGAAGCTTCCATCTGCTCATCTTCATGTAATAAACCTAAAATACATACAGATTCCAATTCTACCAAGATGCTACAGTACGCCACAGATTCAGTTAGTTTAGGTGCTCTGTATTTTTCATTCTTGCATTTTGAGCAGCCAGCAGATGTCATAACATCACAGTTTCACTTGCTTTTCTCATGTGCCACTCTTCTCACTCAGCAAAACTTAGGACATCACAGGAGTTAACTTTCATGAGGCTGATTGCAGAAAAATTATTGCTTGTAAAGTCCTGAGTAACAGAAATGCAAATAGGTAAAATGGGTTAGACAGGTCAGACCTGAGATCACTTCAGTGCCTCAAGCCAAGTGAAGTATTTTCTATCATCTGAATGATGAGCAATAATACAATTTTAGGCATTATCACAAATCTATATCAGTGCTGACTAAAATCACCATCTGTCATTCCAGTGCTTGAACTACTACACTGGTACATGGTCACACCACGTACACGTGTGTTTTGATTTTTTTGAGGCCGACAAATTCAGACTAGACTGTGACCACCAGCTTCTTCTGAGACGGTGAGAAAGGCAGCTATTTTAAAAAGAGATTGAATATAAATCAGTGTGTTTCTTTAGGTCAGATAATTTTTATTACAGGTACCTAAAGTGCTACACCATTAACCATGCTGCAACCCTGAGAATAACACAGGTCTAAAAGAAAACCTAGGAAGGAAGATCAAAATATCTGGGGCTTTCCGGATCCCAGAAATTATAAATAATATGATTTAGTTTAAGAATAAGCAAATAACAAGAAGAAAATTGTATGGAGGGTATTGGTAATATCTCTTTCTGTAATGGAAAGAAAGGTGGCAAATTTAGCAATAACCAAACAGCTGAGTTCTCCCAGAAAGGTGTGAGAGACATGCAATTTCATGCAGGTGCGTTTTCCCAGAGACATGGCTTGCAAGCCAATACAATAAGAAATACAAATAAGAACAGATCTCAGATTGCAATGATGAATATTGAAATAATCGTGAGTTTCTAGTTTGAAACATAAACTAACCTCTACATCATTTCAACTGCAAAATAGTGAATACGTTATTCCCCTAAACATCTCTCCAGGATTTTTCCTTTTGCTGTTGCTATACAAGAGGGGATAGTGGGCTATAATATAAAAGAATCATACCCAGTTTGATAATTTATGTGTGCCTCGTGATCAAATCTGAATCTGTCCATCTTCCATATCTGTATGTTGTTCTGAAAACCAAATAAATAATTTTAATATGCTGATGGTTTGGGGCAGACTATTACAGGTATGGGATTCTGGTGCTATCAGTCAAAGACTCAAATACTACCCAACCTCCATATGTTGGGGAAAAAAGGGAAACGGGTTGTTGGTCATTTTTATTAGCACAAAAATGGAGCTTTTAAGTACAGCATTGCATCAGGAATGTGCTTTTGACTGCATCAAGTTTTCTTTGGTGTTATGTTTGGGAGTATAATATAATTATGTTCACAAAGTTACTACGGGATTTGAATTACAGACAAAGACAACTTCACTGCAAGACAAAAAACTTCATTATATTTTTAATCTGTCTTTTGGTGTCTCTGGATTACTTCATGTATCTAGAATCTCTGTTGTCTCCTCCACCCTTGGATAAAAACAATTTATCATTATGGTTATGGACGAGACAACAAGCTGGGGAGAAGTGTCATGTGAAGATAGAGTTTTAGCTCAGATAAAATCCCGTAGTTCCTACTCACAGAATCACAGAACGTCAGGAGTTGGAAGGGACCTCGAAAGATCTAGTCCAACCCCCCTGCCTGAGCAGGATCACCTAGATTAAATCACACAGGAACTTGTCCAGATTGGTCTTGAATGTCTCCAGAGAAGGAGACTCCACATCTGGGCAGCCTGTTCCAGTGCTCCATTACCCTCACATGCTGTGTGCTATGGGATGAAGGGTGAGGCAGGGCTTTTCTGAAAGAAAAAGTTAAGGCATGGTGAGGCGAGTTGACTACTAGTTGGGATGAAGTGGTAGAGGCAGATATGGATGCCAACATCCCATAGGAAAGGGGGGCCAGATGAGACAGGCTAAACATCAGCACTCAGATTGCATCACTTCTGAATAAGAGCAGGCACATGAAGATTTAATGCTCTTAGATTTACGCGCTCTAATTTCTCGCTCTTCGTTAATTTGTCTCATGTTCCTGAACGTCCAGGCTCTGCCACGCTTAAACGGCTCATTTTTCTCTACCTTAGTCAACTCGTGTGACAGCCACGGTGGCAGAGTGACAGAGGGGACGGGAGGGCGGTGATGGATGGCAGAGAAGAAATGTGAGGGGAAAAGGGCTGGGAAGGAGGAGGAGTGATGCTCCTGCGTTCCCCTGCTCCCCACACCCATCTGGGGGAACCAGGGCTGTGGCCTGCAGCGGGGACAGGGGCACCCTGCGCTCCCGAGTCACACGCACACGGGTGTGCTCTCTCAGCGAGGCCGTAAGCCCACGCAGTCAATAGATGGCACTGCTTGGTTTAGTGTTAACGTTTTGGGGAGTCTGAGAGGAAAGGCGGCTTCGAAGCTGCTGGAGCCAGCAGCTCAGTCCTGCCGGCTACAGATCATTTAAGTAGCAGTTATTAAAAACAAGCTTAGGGAGATGGTTTAGGAGAAGACAGGTACAGTTGGACTTGATGATCTTAAAGGTCTTTTTCGACCTTGTGATTCTGTGAAAAACACCCAAGCAAAGCCAAATAGCCCCCAAGGGTCTTGTTTCCTCCCCACTGCAGTGGAAGTGGGGTGGCCTGAGGGGAGGGCAGAGAGGGTTGATCTTCTTCTCCTCCCGGCACAGGTAAAACTGGGGCTCCCCAGTTTGAAGCCAGCTCCTTTCCTCCCACAGGCTGATACACTTGGAAATGTGGAGTACCTGGCAGGTCCCCAAGGGTTGGTCACCCCAGGATTTGTGAGCACCACTGGGTCACAGGAGCTGGGCAAGATGTCTGCAGAACTGTTAGGGAGACTTGCGGACAGCTGTGGGGGAAGGTGGACTTGGGGGCTGTTGTTAACAGCCTACTTGGGTCAATGTGGCATCCTCTGTCCATCCCAGAAGGCTCGCTCCTGGCCCAAATTGACCAAGGATACCATAAACAGGTACAGCAGCTTGAAAGTGTCTGCTTTTCTTTNGAAAATGTTTTCTTTTTTTTTTTTTTTATTTTTTTTTTTTTTTTTTTTTTTTTTTTGCAAGAACTTTGCAAAATACCAAGTCAAAAGGGCTGGAGGAGTTGAACAGATATAGAGGATTGCTAAAGAAACTATACATGAAGTCTTCAAATATCTGGCTACTTTCTTTGGTAACACAAATAATCAGGGACTTTTAGCCTCCATTAACAGAGCCCTGTGTGCTACACCAAGTTCATATGGCTGAGAACCTTTCCCCCACCTCACTCAGGCTGCATCCACTCTTTCTAATGTTTGCTTGGCGGTAATGCCCATGGTCCAAGGTATCTGGTTTTAATGGGTGCATTCCCTAAACCTCACTTCTCCCACCACTAGTATGGTAAGGAATGGCTTGGTAGAGTCATAAGTACCAAATAAAATTTAAGCAAAATTCACTTGGAGAAAGCAAATTGTTCTGAGGGTGACTGATAGATAAAACCATATTCATATTCCCTGTGTCACAGAGACCTGCTTCCAGTCTATTTATACTCAATTCTAGATGCTCTTAAATGGCAAATACATTAATCCCATTTAAAAAAAAAGAAAAAAAAAACATTTTTGCCAAGGCTGAAGTACATCAAATAACTATTTATTTTGCTTCATGACCTAAATCTTGTTTAAAGATGGCACACATTTTGCTAGGTACTGTATGAATACAAGGAAAAAAAAAAAGGTGTGGCTGCTCTACTGGAATGTAAGAAAGCGTGCCTGGGTTGGAAGTAGATTGAAAGAAGCCACAGAGACACCCACAAGTGCTTGAAATCACACAGGTGCAGATTTATTTGGCCTTTCCTACATTAGAAAATGCTGTAGCAGCCCTGGACCCTGCTCTGAATCCCAGGGGCAGGAGGAGATCTGGATGGGGAAAGCTACCTTTACAGAGGAACTCTTGGTGAGTAGAGTGGGAATAGATTGTCATCTGCTGGGATTTAGTTTCCACACACAGTCTGGTGGGGCTTTTTTAGTGGAGCTCCACAAAGGCATTTGTGGGTTTATTCCATGTACCTTGGAGTGGCAGGGATGAACCCGGGTTACTCCTGCTTCCTGTTGATGCAATATTCAGCTGTTTTTTGCAGTCAAAGGGCATAACACTGTACACAGCTGTAACCAGGAAGGTTGTGAGGCTTTGCCTCAGCTTTTCCTTCTAACAGTCCCTCAGTGGGGATCCTTTGAAAACAGCAATGAGCAATATTCCCCTGAGGATTTTTCTTCAAGTTTTACCGTGCTGTTACTCCGACAAGCCCTCTTAGGTGATGGCAGTAACAAGTGTTTTGTAATCCTCCAGGGTACAGCTGGTGCCGCGGGTGTGAGATGGCGAGGGCTTCTGTCGTGAATTCACGTCACTTCACTGTGGATTAGAGAAACAGGGAAATTAGTGAAACTGTAGCACTAAAGGCAAGTAAGCAAAGCTGAACTCAAAGGAGGGATTTTAGTTACAGTGTTTAAGCACATATCCCTACAAGGAAAACTGAGAGGTGGTAATAGTGGAGTGTGGTTGGTGTCCTCCTGAGGTGAGCGGTACCGAGCAGGATGAGAACACTTATGCCAAGGCCTCCCTCACAGCTTGGGCTCTGATGATGCCACCACAGTTGCTGCGGGTTCCACACAGTTAGCTGGCAGGAGGCAGGATGTCTGTGTAACATACTCAACTCCCCCACCTTCCTTTAAAGGTGGAGACAGCTCGCAATGCAGGCAAACCTGAAGCATCACAAACTAAACCAGGCAAAACAGCATTTTATCTTCTTTATAGTTAAAAACAAAAAGCAAGACGATCACCTTAACACACACATCCCCCCTCCCCAAAAGTGTAACTGCCCTCAGGCTTTCTGACATACTTGACCCCAGTAGGAGCTATGCACTGGAGCAGTCATATGAATGATGTAAGATTTGTGTATTACCAGCATATAGCATTAAAACAGAAGGAGCACATATGGACGTGTGTGGTACAGCAAGTAAAATGAAGCACTTGAGCCAGGTATAAGCCAGGGTGGGTGCAAACTAGCTGAGTTTTCCCAAAGCTCCCATTGGTGACACAGCAATGTCTGATCCAAAGCTGCTGTGTATCTGTGCAACAGTTGCTCTGTATAGAGTGTGCCTCTCTCCATGTCACTGTGTCCCTAGCTGCGGGTTTAACTGCCAGCACATAAAGCAGTACAAAATGCTGATGGATCTTGCTCCCACATTCCAGTCGCTGTGCTTAAACTTAGTAGGAAAAATTTCACAAGTGCGGGAATTTTCAACCTGACTTCCGGTAATATTCATGGGCATTAGGTGTGTGGGATTTCCAGGGGATGGCAAAGACAGAGCACTTGCTTCAAGCAACAAAATAAACTCGCCAGAGTGGTGAAAGTCCAGAGGAACTTGGCTAAGGAATTACTCGAGTAATTGACCATGGATGTCTAAAAGAATAACGGAGCATTTAAATGAGAAATAATTTAAATTAGAGACCACTGCATATTTTTTAGTTTTCCACAATCTGCTGGATCTTTAACTTAAAAGTTTACATCTTTTAGCGGAAAAATTAATTTCTCTTTCACAAGTTCCACTTAGATTTTGTTGCTAATAAACCCAAGGATGTAAATACTATTAAGTACAAAACAGCCTGCTGCATAATTGTTTCAAAGCAATTACAGATTATATCGAGCCATTCGTTGAGCAGAAACAGTTTTTTCCAAGACACCAGTTCCCTGTACCTTGAAATTTTATTAGTCTAAGAATTTCATGCACCATATGTTGTAATACGAGACTAGCTGCAATTGAACAAACAACTTTCTGATATATAAGTGAATGATAACCTGATTTTAAATGTGTTTATCTAATGAGATAGTAACTGTAATTTACAGCTCATATAAAAACTCCCACTGTTACTCCTGGTGTACCTTTTGGCTAAAAAGGGTGATGCGCTGAGGTATGCTAATGAATATCGTCTTGGTTTTTACCAAGTCAGTAATAAAATTTGCATTTGATATTGTGCACAGTAAACTGGGTTATTAGCCTTGAAAATGAGTCTCATAAAATTTAAATATAGGCTTAAATCATATTAACTGTCCTGTAGATTTTCTGAGAGGCTTTAAAGCATTGTGCTCCCGTTCTATAGCATTGAGCATGCAGATGTCATTTTGCCTTCAGGGGTGCCCCAAAATACACATGTACTGGAGCCTTCAGGATGAACAGCAGATCGAGCCCTTCCTCTTTCACACTTGGGGAGCTGGATGCAGTTCCAGGGCTGGCAAAACTGCTGTGGGGAAAGGGGGAAAGGAAAAGCGGAAAAGGAAGTGTTGCTAAGGTGTTGCCGCTGGGCTTGGGTGAGACCAAGCACTGGGATCGGCCTCACCAGTCCAACCTCACCAGTCTGATCAGCAGTGACCATGCATGGAGGGGAAGGTTTGTGTGGTGGGTTCATGTCTGGTGGCAGGATGGTTCTATTGGCTCAGAGCAGTGCTGCTCCAGCTGCATGGTCATGTAAGAGACAAGATTTTGGTCCCCAGTGTTGTGAGTGAGTAGGAGGTATTTGAAGGATAGATGGATTTCCACCATGGACAGAGAAATCTGAACTGCAGTTCCTTTAGAGGGCAAATTGTTGGACAGGAAGATGGACAAAGCTGAAGCACAATGGCCTGTCTCCAGTTGGAGAGAAGCCCTAGTCCCAGCAGCGTTATAGGTGCAGCATTGGCTGCATATCCTTCAGGAAGGAACTACCACTCTGAAACAGGATGGAGACAACACATATTCCATGTAAGAAACCCTGTTTGCTTACCTGTGGGAGGTCATCTAGTGTCATGACACAAGGGTAAACAGGGATAAAACGTCAGTCTGGTGACAAATGGTATTTATTACAAAATCACACCTCTTCTTAATGATTACAGTGTCTGAGCATGGTGCAAAGTATTATGCAAATTTCTGTGAAGCTTGGTACCTAGATTAGGTGCTAGCCTGTGGCACAGAAGTCTATAAACATCTCTGGCAAAGAAGAGTCCAAAGGCTGATGTTTGTGCTTCTGCTTTAGTAAGGTGTAAGAGAATATTTTTGTAGGATATCGTCTTAGTCAACATGAATACCTGAAAGGTGGATGTAAACACCAAATAGCAACAACATTGTACTGTGGGCATTAAAGCACCCATGTCAGGACAGAGTGACTACCTACTCGAGCAGACCCAAGAACCATCTCGTCTTCTTTCCAGGCAGTGGTTGGTCCTGGCTGCTTCAAAAAAGGAATGCTGCGGTAAGCAGGGGCGAGCGGCAGAGGATGTGCTGCCTTCAGAGTGGGCACCCTGACACTGAGAAATCTGAGGTTGCCTTAAGGTCTGAAGTATGAGGCTGAATATCCCAACCATGCTGCTGTTGGCATTGATAAAAGAGTCCAGAAATTCTTTGTAGTGTTATTATCACCAACCCTTTTTTTTTTTTAATTGTAACACGATCAATACTACACTTATGTGAACAGGAACACATTTATCTCCCTTCTGTGCTCACTGGACAAACACAGTATTATAACATCAGGGCCCTGTGATGCCTCGTCGGGCTAGGCTGGCTGCCAAGAGCCAAAGGCTTGAAAAGTGGAGGGGGAGAAACCCAAAACAAAACAAAAGAGAGGAGCGAAAACATTCTTCCAGCCATGGAAAATGAAGGATTTCCTGACAGTGTGGGAAAGTTTCTCCTCTAGGTGCTGCAGCAGTTTGCACAGCACTTCCCGCAGTACTTTGTCTCCGTCTGTTCCAGTGTATTATGATTTGGCAGGCGCCCGAGCTGCATTATGTAGTGTTAAAAGGGGCTGACACTTCCTCTGGCTGAGACATCTTTCCCAACTGAGCCTTCCCTGCTCAGCTTAAAGAAGAGGAAGGACCAGGCTGGTTCCCCTTGTTTGACTGCTAATGACACAAATCCGCAGACCACCAGGCAGGTCCTTCCGTACGGCTGGCTGGGCAATTAGGCAATTGCTTTATTACTTGCTTTATCTAAAGCAACTATACATTTGAAGATAGGGATTTCCCAGGAGAAAAATTAACCACCTCAAATGAAAAATTAACTACCACAGACATTTCTTTGGTTACACTTCATTTCTGTGCCATTAGGAAATTTTTATTTGGGAAAAAGTGAAGAGAAAGGACATAATTCAGGTCTGAGACACTGGCTGAATAATTTGGACTTGCTTTCATCATTAAAAGCAGCTGAAAGGAGTGCATTGTCATCATCATTAAAGACCCCATGGTATCATGACTATGAGCCCTGTCTGAGGGATCGCACCTGACTGGGATGTCCCATGAGCACAGCAGTGTCAGGAAAAGGAGAAAATCCTCAACCGCAGCCCTGATCCTCCTGGAGTCCTGCCTTCCTCCTTGCTCCTTTTCTGGAAGAAATGGCTTCTCTTTCTGTACAAATGTCACCCAGGGGAGAGTGGATGGGAGAGAAGCGGCAGGTTTGAGGATCCGCTTGCTGCCATGGTAGAGAGGGAAAATCACAGCATCGTTAGACTACCTTCAGTCTAATCTCTGTAACAGATATTTCACACATGACAAAAAGGTGGTTTGTTCCATCTGAGACAAGATGGTGCCTTCAGATGACTTCTGACTGAGTGCACTGACTCGTAGGAACAGCGACATAACGGAGTGAGCACGCAGAGAAAGGAAGACAGTTTAAAGACAGATAGTAATTGGAGGTAGAGTGCCTGTGTTACAAGTAAGTTACCTCCTTTATCTTGCCTGCCTGGTCACTGGCAGCAGGCGCTGTAAGGAAGCAGCGGTGGAAATCATACAGGCAGAAGTTATCCTGAAGGCTTTTTTCTTCTCATCTAGGCCATCCCCATGTGTCCTTAAAATATGGAGAGTCCTGCTCATTTGAACCCTCAGCACTGGAACGCTTCTGTCTGTACCAGCATATTCTGTCCCCATTGTCACCACAAAGTGTAACAACACCGGTGCCGACAATGGTTTATTAGCTGATTTATAGGGGTAAATCAGGGGTAAATTGAGCCCTTCTTTAGAAAGGCTTGAGTTCACAATGCCAAGATATGCTGAGCATAAAAACTCATGTAGGGAAAAAAGAGGGTGAGAACAATACTGACACTGTGTGGAGCCAGGTTATATATGCAATCATAGAATCTCAGGAGGTCTGAGAAGAAAACACAGCATGCAAGATGGTGGAAGGGTACGTAAGCAGAGTATCACCTATTGTGTTGGCTCGGCAACATGTAAGTATTTCTGTGGAAAAAAAAAAAACTATACCAAGAGTAAAATGTTACTATTTGGTGGAGGGGAGAGAATTTAGGGAGAACTTTTAGTAAGCCCAAACTCAAGTTTTCAGCTTTGGTTTTACTCTCAAGTAAACAAAAGAGTGTGAAGAGTTGAGAGAGAGAAAAAAATGTGTGTTTCTTTTGTTTGGACCCTTACTTTTTGTATAAATCCCCAACCCTCCCTCCAACCCCAACCATTTCTAGAAGCCACTTGTTTTCTCTATTTATATTACACTGTGTACTTGTTAACAGTTTATAAAGACATGTGTATAAAGACATACTTTTTTATTTATACACACATGCATACGTTCTGGTTTAGGCTCAGCCAACAACTGAGCACCACATGACACCTCACTCCTCCCAGCCTGGTGAGATGGGGAGAATTGGAAGGCAAAGTTAAAACCAGTGGGATGGGATAAGAAGAGTTTGCTGGGACAGCAAAGGGAGAGGGAAATAACACCAACAATATTAATAGAAGAATATACAAAGCAGGTGATACACAATGTGATTTGCTTACTGCCTGGAACCCAGTGCCCAGCCTGTCCCTGAGCTGCAATCCCTCTCCCTGGCCAGCTTCCCCCCCTTATATGTCAGGCATGATGTCACACGGTATCGGATATCCCTATGGGTAGTTAGGGTCAGCTGTCCTGACTGTGTCACCTCCCAGCTTCCTATGAAAATTAACTGTACTCCAGCTGAAAACTGGGACACCATGTACAAACACACATGTATAAAATAAAGCTGTTTCTTGGGCCTGCGCACATGTCTAGAAAGAGCATGCATCTAGAAGATCTTTTCACCCTGCAAAGGTTTTTATGCAAAAGGCAGAAAAGTGTGAGTGGGACACTGCATCCCATAGTGCTATCACCGTCACACCGATAGCCACAAGCTTTAAAGGGAGGAGTCAAAGCACCAGTCTCACAGAAAGTATCCTTTCTGCGAATAGCCAAATAGCTCAGGACAACCAACCCAGCTTTTAACCTGTAGCTTCATGTCAGGAACTGAAGATGTCCATGTCTAAGACTGTACTGTGCTAGGAAAAAGGTTCTCAGAAAATTTCAACCTGCTAGTGGTAGTGAAAATCTGAAGTTGTGTTCATGTCAAGGGATTCTTGTGTCTCCAGCTTTGAAGCTCTGCTAACTTTCGTGGCTACGTCCAGCCTGTTGAATTGGTAGGGTCTGACGCTGGGTTTACTGAGATTACCGTGTCTCTCGCCTTGTGCTCCCCATCTCTCTTCCCTTGCAAACTAAAGCACAGAGGGTTACGGTGTTCATCAGTTCTTCATCGTCCTGTGTAACTGGAAGGTGGCAGATGTGTATGCCCAGATACAGGAGTTGAGAAACACTCTTTTGTCCCATATAGCCTGTGCTGCTTATTGCAGCTAATTGTATGCCCTTTCCACAGGGGAGACAATAACAGCCATATAGGGAGAAGTTAGAAGACTTAGAAGATAAATTCCTCAGGCCTACTCAGGAGGCAGAGAGTAGCTCTGCTCTGCTGGAGCGGTGGGGGACGGGAAGCTCATCTCCTCAGCAGCATGACCCCGAGCATTTGTGTAGACACCAAAGCAAACTGGGCAGACACACTTTTCCCACAATAGCAGCGTGCGTGCCACCAGCAGCATCTTTTTTTATAGAATAAACCTCTTGCTTCTGCCAAATGCAAACTAGCAGTTGGTACACAGCTTGAAGAGGCAGCCTTTGTCCCAAGGATGAGCAGGTTATAAAGCTCTAGCATTTGTAAATGTTTGGTTGATGTTTTAGCTCAGCCAACCCACGTAAAGCAAGTAATCCTCAACACCAAAATACTTTGTAGTACTGTTCTCCACAAAACCAGCCATAGTGAGAATGGGACACACCAGCCTGAAAGACCACCCATTTTATGACCCAGTGCACCCTCTCTCAAACTAACCAGCACTAACCAGCAGGACTGTTTAGACATCTGGGAGATCTGACTACATACTGTGTACGAGAAGCCAGCAAGAAAAATGTGCAGACATATATATTCCAGAGGTTCATGGGTTGAGGATTTTTGGTCTTGTTTTTTGTACTAAACTTTGGTTCTTCTACAGAATTTCTACAAGTGGATGCTTTTTTTTTTCTTTTATTTCATAGAAGAGGTCCATTTTTTTTGTGAATAAGACAGCGTAGTCAGCTCTCCCCCTAGCTGCTATTTTGCTTTTGCTCCATCTGAAAACTTCTGTGCTTCTGAAACTCCCTGCTTCAAGTAAGAGAAGGTTTCTGGCCTGCATGGTTGCTGTGGGAAATCCAAAACCATGGACCACTGGACCCAAAGCCCAAAAGAAAATTAAAAGAATAACACGATTTAAACAAATTGTATGTTTGTGTGGGTTTAGCTCACAATGTGTCAACATCTGGAGTGATGTGCAATGGACCATCTTTCATCCCTTCATTATTTAGACAGCATTGATGATAGGAGATCAGACTGGCCTGAGGCCTGGGATGAGCTCCTTTGTACCCCTCTAGTCCAGATACCAGGGGTCCTTCCACATTAGCTTAATGCTTGCCTAAATCTCCACCAGTACACCATGCGAGCAGGCTGGCTAGCAATGTCCACACACCCCTCATCCCAAAGGTGAGCTGGACACCCACAGCAGCTGCCAAACAGATGTTTTCAGGCACTTCAGGAGAGTCTCCGTACAGAAACGGGAACTCCCACAAGCACAGTGTTTTGCAGATGAACGCCAATTGCTCTCAGCCTGGTGAGAGCCTGATGGCTGGTGCTGCTGTACCTCTGCCCCTTCCCTGGGCTGTTATTCATCTTTGCATCCAAGATGGACTAAGCAGCAGGAATGCTGGCTACTTCCTTCATGCATGGTAGATAAAGAAGTTTCCTTTCCTGACTATGGTGCTTGAACAGTATTTTCTGCATCACGGACATACTGTTGGGTGACACCTTATGCCTGGAGTTACTTTCTTTATCTAGCATGGTTGCAGACAGAGGGTGCAGAGGAGTAGTAGCTCTCTCATTGCCTGCCTTTTAGCCTTTGGGACACTCCTCTGCAAGTCCCATACATGCATATGGCATTTCTAACTGCAGCTGCAGGGATCTAAAGAGCAAGAAGGCACTCTTCCCCTTAGGCCACCAGGAAGCCAGGTATTGCTTCATCGGGCACGCCTTTAGTGTAAACTCCGACAGTGGTTTTGAGGGACTTTTGCAGACTGGAGGGAAAGATGAAGAAGAGTTAGGAACTCTGATCAAGGACAGGTTTGGTAGTTCAAACTAAAACCCTTTACTCACAACATCCTCTGTATGAAAAGAGGGTGTAGAAGCAAGAAGGAAAGAAAAGCTCTGACCATTTTGGCTGAGCAGAATGGTTTCCCATATGTTAAAATAAAATATTCATTAATTCTAGCTTTTCTGTCATTGGCTCTATGACCAAAGTAAATTATTTTTTTAAGTCTCTCTGAGACCCGCCGCAGCTCGGCACAGTTGTATCTGTCCTAGCTGTGGGCATGCTTCCTCTTCCCGTCTCTGATCTGCATCACTTCCCTCGATTTAAGTGCTAACAGAAGGGACAAAAGAGATGGACTTTCAGCCGTCCCTCACCACTGATGAGAACATCGCTACTGACAGCGCTTGCCAGGTTTTGCTGGTGATGGGAACCCGATCCAACAGTGCAAAGGGAACAAGGTATCAGAGAGGGTGCGAGGCACCCAGCGTGCTGGGAAAGAGCTGCACCCCGCCACCCTCCCATGCTAAATCCTGACGCCCAACGAGTCTAGGAGGGTTTAATAAAACACCCCTGCCGGGCTGCGGAGGTCCGCAGGGGGTTAATGCAGGGCTGGGTTGCCACAACACTGGAGGCATTCAGAGAAGAGGGCTGCAGTTGCTGCATAGGCACATTTGGCCCAGGTTGCCAGAGAGGCTGTGTGTGTTACTGCAGAGGAGTACACTGCCTGCCACTGTTGGGCTATTAGTATGGAAATGAGGCATGTGTGTGACAGGTGGCCTTACAACCAACACAATTAACTTTCTCCATTAGCTGACGCACTGACAAAACAGATGCAGCATCAATAAGCACCAAAAAACCCACAAACACTGAATAGGAATGACACGTTGCACACCCCTATTATTTATAAGGAGGAACAGCATAATTTCTTTGGAACATAGAGACAAGTAGGAGGCGGCTGGGTTGTTTTTTTCCCCTGACTATGATATTTGTTTGCTTTCTTATAATTATTAATTTAATTCTGAACTTTATAGAGATATTGCCGTGGACCTTAAAGAGCTGTGGGTGAGGCGCAGCAGACTCGGGAAGGTTTGTCACAGCTGTGGTGTAGGGAGCACACAGACCCTTTTGATAAGAAATAATTCAAGCTGCAGAAGTCATCTGACCAGATGCAGGAACACCAGGCTCCGAACTAGAGAGAATTGGTTCCCAGCCCTCCAGTACGGCACATTTCAGTTGCCTCTGACAACACCACTAAGGACAGTTAAGGTGGAGCAGCTGGTCATGTCCCTAACGTGAGTGAAAGGGCTTGTGACTCAGCTGAGAAACATGGGGCTGGGGGACACACACACGCCTGCCATATGAGATTTCAGCAGAGGAGCACATCGTGTTGGTTTCAAAGGAAAACAGTTTAAATACTCATTGTTCATCAGAAGTAAATAGAAAGAAGGGCTAGTTGGTTTGGGGTTTAAATTTCCTGGGGTTTTTGTTGGTTTTTTTTTTTTCTGGCCAGGCAGTTACTCCTGACAATGAGTGCAAACCATCCTCAACTTGAACCATTTGAAATGCAGAATTGTAACACAACTACAAAAATTTACATAAAAACCTCCTTATGTCAGCTGGTACCTTGTGAAATATTTAGAGATGTGCTGAGTAGCATCCTTGGCACATCCGAACTCTCGGTGGCCTTTGGCTCCGTTGTTCTCCACCAGAGTTTACCCAGGTTAAAACCACTAAAGATCCCATCCCATAGTACCCTGGCATGAAAATGTCCTGGAACAGGGCATCAGCTGTCAGGTTGCCCTGGCAGCGTGCTAATTCATGGCATATAGCTCCAATTAGGAGGATTTTTGAGGAGATCAAGCACCCAATCTGTAAACCATGACTAAAACCAACTGGCCGTCTTTCCCTGACCTGTGAAGTGATGGGTGGGAGTCAGAAGGACAGCCCTGGGGGCTGCCATGGCAGGCGTGCCAGCAGTGGTATGGGCACAGGGACAGGGTATGTTCCCCACACCAGCTTTGACAGTCCCTCATGTCCCAAATTGGGAAACATGTTGAAACCTTCATGGATGTGTCTCCTGTGTGTTTCAAATGTGAGTTTCAAGGTGGTGGCACGGTCACAAATTAATTTAAATCTAAACTCCATTCCAGGAGAAAAAGAACAAACCAAGCAGCACAACATCTGTGTTTGTCGTGGCATTCACTGCTGTCTTCTTCAACCTAATGGAAATTTAACATTGTTTCCTCTGTCCAGTTTTCTATTCCACATCTGTGTGCGGAGACATTTTGATACTGAGATTAGGTACCATACATACATAGCAGATAGGCCTTTCATCAAAGTGCCTCATTTCCTTAAATTAATGTAGTATCGGTACTGATATTAATGTAACATTAATAATATCACATGGGATGCAAGTGCAGGACAATTTCCTTGAAGGCTCTGTGTTGGATGTGCTGCCTTTAGGACAAGGCAAGAAACTGCCATCCTAATGGTGGAGATCAATGTTATACCATCCGCAAGTGCCAAGAGGAGCTGCATCGAGCTGGCCAACTTCTGCGGTGATAAACTGCTGTCTGGCCATTCGGGTGCCTTGCAGTATTTTCAAGTGCATAGAGAATTTTTCCCCAAGCAACAATGTTTCTACAACGTTTTCACAGTTTCTGAATTCTGCAATTAAAAATAGCTGCATTTCAGGCAACATCAAACAAAAGGGAGTATGTATTCACTGTTAAGCATTAATATTAAATACAGACCCAGTCTTTTACAGAAGGCAGTAAAACAGTGGAACTGAATCACAGTCATAACCAAGAATATCTTTAAAATAAAAGCACAGACCTTTATTAAAACACTTATATTACTCAAATAACAAAAATAGGGCTTATTTACTATTTTTTAAAAATCTTTCTGTAGGTGTGATTTGCCATAGCTTACCTGGTCCTGAGACAGAGGTTTTCAAGAAAAACAACTGAAATTTTCAAGGAGATGATTTGGAGACATCTGAAATCTGGGTTCTAAAGCTGTTTTCTTGCAACATATTACAGGAGCAGATCTTGACACTGGAAAATGTCTTGTGACAGGACCGGTGACAGCAAGGCCAGCACAGCGGAAAGCATGAAATCTTACCTAGGAAGTAGTAACTCTCACTCCATAATAATTACATGAGCTGTTAATTTTATTATTTTGCGTGGTGCCTTGGGATACATGCCATGAAAGACCCTGCTATTAAAGCATAGTTTAATTGATTGAATTATGGGACATCCAAAGCACAAAAACCTACATAATCTAATTAGAGGCCCTTAGTTCTGCATTTCCTTCTCCCTCTGTTGTAAAGCCCATTTCCAGCTTCGGTGTGCAGGAATCTGCACTGCCAGAGCCTCACTCTAAGGACCTTGCTCCCTAATTCCAGCCACTTAGAGCTGGCCGGACTTTCCTATCTCACTCATCTACCTGATCACCTACATGCTCTCAGCAAGTAGGTGTTAATGAGGTGGCTTGAATGGAGTTGTTGGCAGGGAGATGTGCAGTGGTGTGAAGGTGGGAAATTCCCATTTTACCGCCTCTCTGTTAAGGACTTGCAGCTGGGTGATTGACTGACAGCAGGTTGCCTCAGGTCAAGCCTGCTTCCACTTTGGCTGTGCTCTGAGTGGGTGGCTGAGATTTGGGTGTGGTTGCAACTAAAATTCCCTGATTCTTCCTTGTGTTTGCTTGTTGACTAGCACTGTATGACTGGCTTGTGGGAAACAGTTTCAACTGGTGGGTTCTGCCAGTTTTATAGGTATGAGTAAGGGTTTTTTAACAAGAAAGGAGAATCTTCAGAAAGTACCCCAAAATAAAGAAAGGGGGATTTTGGCCTTAGTTGTGCTCATTTGCCTGTGCAAGCAAACAGTCACTTCGTCATGTGCACATGTGGAAGCATCCATTGTACCAAATGTTCTTAGGAAAGCAAAGAAGAGAAAAACCGAGTAGAATCAAAGAGCTATTCAGCATCCACCCAAAAATAATTGTTACCATATTTGTCCAGCTGGAATCATATTTTTTCCTAAAAATCTCCTTACATTTGTTTGCCTTCCTTCATCCTATAAGTGCCCTTTTGTTGCATTTTGAAACCATCAGAAAAAATTACTGCACAGTTACCAAGCCAAGTCAATAGGAAATTTATGAACACAGGTGGGTTTTTATGGACACATGTCTCTCCTGTACATATTTGTGTGTCAATAACTGTTATTTTCCCATTTAAATATATGAAGTCACTTTTGGGGGGATCAAAACTCAAAAGCGAGATGTGTTCTAGCTATTTACACAACTGCATAATAAGTGACAGAAATTCTCAACATCAACTTCTGCACTGTTATTAAACATACCAGCTGGTTATCCAAAAGAAGAGTATTTTCCCCATAAAGTGGTATTAAGTTCCACAAAGTTTAGTAAAAAAACTTCTCCATTGCTTACAGTTCTTCACCTGTTGAACTGCCTGCCTGGAGAGTGATGAGTGTTTTGCTGAAATAGCAAACAAATGGTAACAAAAACCCTTGTTCAGGACTTCATTTTAGATGTGTCTTGCTAGCACAGTGGGAACACACAGGGACAGGGAACACACAGCCTGCTAGCACAAGAACCACAGACAGGTGCTGCACTGAAGGTGCTCTTCAGTGGACCTACAAGGAGGTCACTGATTGACACAAGAATAAAGGAGATATTGGCCCTTCTGCAGAAGCCGTTGGCAACCAGACAGGATGCCCCAAAGCCCCTTCAATAGATTAGGTCTTGTGTGTAGGCAACTGCATTGCATCCTTTAGTCACAGGAAGAGTCACAAGATCGTGCAAATGAGGGGTACAAATCCTGATCTTAAGCTATTAATATTGAACACAGATCTGGTCTTTGACAAGAGACAATAAAACAATGCAACTGAATCATAGTCATACTGAGGATTATCTTTTAAATAAAAGCTCTAGGCATTTTTCCCAATGTAAATAGAAATGGATTGGAGTAAATCACAGGTAAATGCCATCTTCTAATATTTGCCACAGGAAAACATCTTCAAAGGAGGCTTCCTCAACACTTATTTAGGCTGTGGAACATCTTGCTACAGGATGGTCTGAGTGCTGGGATTTTACTTGAGTTCAGAAAGCAGCTGGGCAAACCTATGGAAGAAGAAACTATCAAAAGTTATTGTGCTATTATACCACTGAACACAAGAAAGTCATTTGTGTAAAGAATGTCCTACAGCAGCACAGACCTACTCACTGAAAGAGCATTGCATTTCTGCTCTTTGACCATTCTTTATGCATCAGTTCCTAGTGAGTCTTGGATCTATACACTGACCTAGATGGATCTGAGGTCTCACCCAGGATGCTCATGTTTCTGTTTTTGGGCTGCCTTTCACAATACTTGGATCATAATGTTCATGTAATGTTTGAGGTTTGTTTCTAAGTTCAGGATTCCTTTGAAGAAAGAAGGAAAAACAATGGAGTCTGGGATTCATTTACACAAGTGAAGGACCTAATGTCTCTCAAACACTCTGTTACAGGCAGCATTGTGGAGGTTCTCTTGAAGTTCCACTTATTTCAATCTCAATTAACTTCAGTCACATTAAGCTACAATAATGGACTCCAGAATCAGAAAGTTATAGGTTGATGCAATCATTCCTCTTCAATTAGGATGTCTTCTCTGGAAATACCTGCAAGGGAGAAAAAACTAGAATGCCTGTTCCTCTCCCATTATATGCTTATATGATACACATATGACTAGGCTACATATGTACGTTTTAAGCATAATATACATAAAATCAGTTTGTGAGAGTATAAAATTGTAATATTACAAGGACCTGCTATGGTCTTTTTAGGTACAGAAGTATGAAGCTTGGACAGGAGGGAATGGGAAAGCAAGAGGTGGCAATAGCTGTGCTGCTTACTTTGTAGAAAACTGTAGAAAAGCTGAAAAATGCCTGAGCTGGCAAACCAGCTGCAAAGCCTGCTGGAGTCAGCTGAAGGCTGAGGTATCACAGCTGTGTGAGGGGCACTGGCCGGTTTGGGACAAAAACTCCTCCAAGCCATTTTCCAGCATGAACATGAAGGAAGGCCTTTGTTCGGTTCCTCTTTTTCCTCTTTTCTCAGTATTTATATCTTCTCTGAGACTGTGGGACAGTATCTTGGATTTACAGTAGCTGTGTTGGAGCTATAAACACATGCCTGTGCTCTTGGAGTATCCGAGGCTTTCTTGCCTGCCATGCGAAATAAAAGGCCTGCTTAAACGCGGAAAGCCAGGGCAGCAAATGGAACTAATGGGAAAGGTGCATCAGTGTGACCTAACTCCACTGGTTTAACAAGGCTAAAAATGCATGACTCAATTACACAAGAGTTAGCTAATGAGGAATGGGGAAGATGTTACAGTTTAAAACAAATGGCTACTAAATGAATTAGGTGCTGCCTTTCAAATCCATGCCTTTCAACAAAAACCTGGCAAGACATTTTCTTCACAGGATATGAATCATCCAAAATAAAAAAAGCGAGACTAGGGCCACCTACATTCAGAGTTTGTACAGTATGACCTTAAGGCCCAACATCTACCAGAAGTTGAGTAGCAAAAGGCCATGCTCCAAAGAATAAAAGGGCTTACATCAGTATTAAATAATTCTCTCTTAGAGATGCAAATTTCTAATTAGTTACTGTGGAAACTGTAGAGGTCTGGAAGTAAGCCCTGCACAATGAGAATGAGAGTTTACTTTTTTGATTTACTGCAGGGCTGCGGTAGTTGAGGGAGGGCTGAGAGGGGGAAATAAATTCATTGCTTTTAACATGACAACAGAATAAAGTGCAGCAGAAGAAGTGACTTTGTTGTGTGCACTGCTGCTGCTGCTGTGACAGATCCCCAAGGAGCTTTATGCAACAACATAGGCTCACTTAAAACGTCTCCCAAGGAATGTAAAATGCTTTGTTTACAAACAAGTGACTTTCTCAACACCCTCACTTGTTGCATCTCTGACAAAGCCTTGGGAGGGTGTTTTTCAAAAGCGCCAGGAGCAGGGAGTGCCTTCTGTTGGTTAGGTGACCAAACCATGATACCCAAATTTCAAAGTCTAACGTTTGTGCGCATCAAGGTGACCTACAGGACCTACGTTGAGTGCCAAAAGCACCTTGTTGGAAATACTTTGGGGCTTCTCAATGCCAATATTTTGTTCAGTAGTAACTGTCCTTGTATTCCTTAGTTCTTTTTTTTTTTTTTGTACTTCTAATTGTTTAGTTTAAATCTGTAGAATAATTTCACTATTATGTGCACATCGTAACATGTGGTCCTATCCTGTATGGTCTAGGTTATTTTTGTACAGACCAGAGGAATTTCAGATGCTTCATTCCTCACAAATTCAATCAGCACATACATCTTCAGGGTAGTGCATTTTAATACAGAGTAGTGGCAAACTCAAAGAGAAAATTAGCAAATAAATGTCTTTATGTGCTTGAACCTAGTCAAAATACGTGAAAAGATTTAAGTGCTTCTTTGTCAAAAACAAGTAACATTGCTGGATATTCAGTAGTTACAATCAGGGCCAGCTGGAACAGGGAACTGAGAAAATAACTGAATATAAATTTAGGGAAGGAATGAAAAAAGTATTATCTTGCAATTTCCGTGTAATCTGTTTTACTCATTTAGTGAACTCTTATCTCCTCCCCTGTGAGTTAAGGAAATGGTGTTTGCGCCCCTTCAGAGCTTGGGCTGGATGAGGATGCAGAGGATCGTGGACAAGTCTGGGCTAAGATCCTCAGACTCCCAGTTGGTCTGGGTTGCCCCAGGTCTGTGGGAGCTGATCCCAGAGCAATAGGGAAGGACTGAGTGGCTACATCCAACTCAGCTGCTTACAGACCAGGGCTGACATGTCAGCATTGCTGATGATTTTTGGTGGTAGAAAGTAGAAGGAGGATCACAGATAGACAGGACTTGCTGGAAGAGGCTTTTATTTTGGCGCCAGTGTCAGTTTTACAGAGACACGTTACTTCTTTGCAGCTCTGGCCCAGTAAATCCACCTGTCTGAAGCAAGCCCTGCAGTGACAGTTTTGCCTTCAGACTAAGGAGATGTCAGGATGAAGAAGACTGAAAGCACTGGTCTGCTCGGTAGGTGGACCACAGTCAAAACAAAGGATTAGCACATTGCTGCTTGGTAGTAGCTGCAGAAGTCTAGTTTGGTGTGATTCAGCAAAGGCAGGAGTATTAGCTCAGTGGGGATAGGGAGAGCATTCTTCCTCCTTGCAGGTCACATGTGAAAGGTTCTGAATGCATTTCATTTGGACCACGTTTGTGTTGGCTCTATTTCCATCTTGATACACCCCAGAAATTTCTGAAAGGAGCTACTAATGCTAAAATAATAGGAAGCTGTCATTTTAATTTTAAATATTTTTCTGAAAATACAGCTAAAGGCTCACAGATGGCATAGAGAAGGCAAAACAGAAAGATAACACTGCAACACTCTAATTTTACCATGGGAAACCAACAAAAGCTAGAAAACATTAAATTGATAGAACTTTTATAAGCATGAATCTAGATCAGCATCGGTGCAGGATTTTGGGGTACATAGACTGAGACGTTGTTGCTTATACACTCTGTCCTTACGAAGCCCATGTCAGAGGCTAGAGTTTAGCACACTCAGTCCACTACAGCATCCATACTTTGTAGGCAGGGCAAAAGTAGAACTGGCCCAGATGAGCCATTGGTATTCTGAACAGGAACTATCATCTTCTCATGTCTCATTATCATGTCATGTCCATATTTGATTCTGAATCAGTTTTTATCAGTGATCTTAGCTGCCCAAGCCCTTCCCTGAACTGCATAACTAGCCAAACACAGAGAACATTCCTCTGTGCTTTCAAGTTACCTGTAATTCTAAAGAAAGCCTCTGGACAGCTTTTTGTGCTTCTTGCATGTCACTCTTCCCAGCAGTTCTATTATCACCCTGTCATCCTGGGCAGCCTGCTGTAATGGCCCGAGTTCAGCTGGGCTCTCACTGCCCCTCAAAGCTGCACCCAGAATTGTCTGTCAACCCCTTTGGATTGCTGCCAAGGAAGAAACATTTTTATAGCACTTGTTTTCTTTGCTACTTCTGTAATAAGAGGTTTCTTTACTACTTTTCTACTCCCTTATGCAGGGGGTTGCATTTTCTCTCTTGCAAAGCACTGAGTGGCACAGCATCTTCCAAAGTTAGGTAAAGAATTAAGGACCTCCATTTGCATCCCTCCAAAACAAGAAAATGTGGCTTTGAGAAATATTTTAGTTGATAGGAAGGATGAAACAAATCTGCAATGAAACACTTTTCTGCATACTTTAGACCTGTCCAGAGATTTGAGGAGCTATGTGTGCTGACAATTCCTGCAGCAAGGTTTCCAGGGAATGATCCCATTAAACCTCATCAGAGATGGTGAGCTGTAAAGGTCTTATGGACCTTCCAGATTACTTTTCCAGGCTTCTGCCCTTCACATAAGAAGCATGTGGCTCACAGTAATCAAGTATCATAAGAATAGTGTTTTTTCCTTCCTTCCTTGCTTAAGTATAAAAGAAACATTCTTAGCAAAACAATACAGTTAGCAAACAGATAGCCTCAAGAGCTCTTTAGAAATCTTGTTATATACTTATTTTTTATTTGATATAAGATTTAATATATACACTGAAATACATTTGCATTTCAGATGCCACAGAAACTATAAAACTCTCATCATCAGTTCTAGCCTAAAAATTATTTGTAAAGAATTGGTCTAAAATGGTCCATCAAAAAGGTTTTCATCCCATTCTGCTGATTCAGCTACACTGACATGTATTCACTTTGTTCAGTTTTCAGCATTCAAAAAACTGCTGATGGTATGAAACTCTCCAAGTTGATCTCCCCCTTCCTCCAAAGCCGGGAGCTCCCAAAGTGCTCAGATCCTTAGCAGCTCATTTGGATGACTGGCTGCAAGCCAGAAAGCCTTGCTATCTTTAGCTTTCATCTTCCTCTGGCTTCTTTCACAGTCCAGAATGTCAAGATGCATGATACCAGGGTGTCCATCAGATGGATTACATTGGAGCTGGGATTTGATTCCCTTTTGTTTCCTATTGGAACAAAACCTAGATATGAAACTCCCCATGAAATGAGGTTACTTTTCTCTGACAAGTTCTGCTCCAAAAAACCTGACAATATGGTTTTCCAAGGCTTATATGAACTTTGGGAAATAAATTTTTCAATTCTTCCTAGACTGATGTGAGAAATAGTTTATTGAATCATTTCTACTGAGAAATTAAAGGGAAGGAGAAGCAAGAAGCAAGGAAGGGATATAACTAAAACTCCAGGGTCATAGCCTGACAAATTAAAATTAAGTCTGCTTTCTAAAAATGGCTTGGAGATGTTTTATCTGAAAAACAGTCTTAAAACGTTGCTGTTGCTGCATACTTGGGGAGGTGGGGGTGGCATGGAGGCAAGAAGAGAGAATCATTCCTCGAAGAATGCTAATGGCTTTACTACAACTGCAGAGAATGATTAAGAATAAAACAACATTTCAATCCGTTTTCCTAAGAAGTCTTCACTTACAGAAGAGAAAAAATTAAACCAAGACAGTAAAACTCCGAGGAAACAAAGGAGGGGAACTGCCAGCCTGTGAAGTCCTAATGCTCATTATATCTGGTGCATGTTTAGCTTGTAAGGAGGGCTTGGGGAGGAAAGTAATTTAAGCAAACCAACCTGGGCCTTCTTTTCATTCTTTGTCATGCACTGCTGTTGTTACCTTTAGAAATCCAGCAGCGGAGCTGGTTGTGTCCTGTTTTAGTGCCCTTCGTAAAGCATTCCCTTTTCACCAGCTCCGATGGCCCCATTGGAGTGGCCATGACAATGGATGTTCATTTTACCGCTATAAAAGGGTTTAATGATTAAAAGGCCGCACCATTGCACTCAGCCACAAAACTCATTCTTCCACTTCTGTGGAGCCCTTTGATTCAAAATGTTCTTTTGACAGGATCAAGAGTGGGTTTCATTCTGTTGGCCAGCAGAAACATCTGCATTTTTTATCCTCTGCCTCCTCCTCAGTGCACATAGTTAATGTGTAATTAATGAAACATCCCTTCTCGGAGTGGCACACAATCAGTGTAGGTCTCCCACCAACCTCGCTCCAGCTCCAGTAAAGCAGGTTTGCTTTTATATCCTTGTACTCCCATTCAGCAGTAGTAATAAACCCAGTTCCAGGCTTATCTAACCAGCTTACATCTTAATCTTTCTTTTTTTTTCACACCCCCTCTCCCTCTCTCTCTCTCCCTCTCTCTCTTTCTGTCTCCTCAGGGAAAAGGGATGAAAAAAAAGGACTTCTTTCTTTTGGGTTATCCGAGTACACTGGGAGGGGAGAACCAAACACACCGCAACATTCAAAGCAAAACAGAGAGAACAAGGGGTCTAGCGAAAAAGTACCCTCCTACCTCCTTTCCCTGGAAGAAAAAAATAAAGACCTTGGTAAGTAGTCAAGCAGGCTGAAAAGGCAGTTACACAGGAAGGGTTTCTAAGCCCTATGGGGTAGGGCCTTCAAGAGCAGAGGAGTGCTGGCTCTCATTCCTATGATATGTCTGAAATCTAACACACAACGCATCACTAAAGTACTACGTTCTCCCACATAGGAGTAGCTGCTTCCTGTGCTCTTCTGTTTGCTGAGTTTGGGGGGCTGGGATCGTGCTTGAGAGCTCTGACATTAATGCCCAAGTACTGGCAAGGCTAAATTGTCATTCTGCATAGCAGCTGCTGAATGTTTTGCAATCGTATCTATTTACATAAGCTTTGCTGAGTGTACCGCGAGAGGCTGACAAAGTACAATGGTAGAGATACGTACTTCTGCATTTGTTCACCTCTAATAATCCCTCAGCTATGCTGGAGTGGCTCTAAGTGATCATGACCCACCAGCAGCTCTCAGGTTGTTTTCAGAGCTACACTTATGCAGCAGCCCTAGAGAGTACTGTACTGTGAGCAAGATGGAGTGAATAGCTTCCTTTTTATGTTTTTTTCTGTATGGAAAAAACATGATAATAAAAAGATAAGTGACAGGTCAAAAAGAGAAATCTGTGGGCCCGTTCTGCACCCACCTGCAACGATGTAAAGTCGAATCCCTGTGAAGTCCAGAGATGCAAGCTGTGTGAGGAAGCAAAGTCATCATTTTTAAGCTTGCCTGGTTGTACAGCTGCTCTCTTTGACATCCCATAGCCCTTTGGGGCTCTAACAGGGGAAGAGGAGAACACTGCTCTTGAGGATCGCATTCTAGGCCAAAGGTTCAGCTGCAGATGTAAGCATAGAGAAGAAAATTACCTGCTTACTAAGAAACTCACCTCTGAACGAAGTCGGGTTTGTCCCAATCTACTTAAAATTTCCTGTCAAATTCTGGAAGTAGATTTGCCTGGAAGAAAAAGTTCAAAGCTAAATCACAACATTCCCTCTTCCCTTCATCCTCCCAAAAAACAGGACTGCCTCCTGTCCAAGGACCCTGCCCACGCAGAGGAGGTGGAAGCTACACATCTAAGTCGATCTTTTAATTGAGAGGAATGGTCCCTTTGCTTCACAGTTTTCAGGACCACATCCTAGTCATACAACTCCACTCTTGAGAGGATGTTTAGACCCCACTACACATTTATTTGTATCAAAGAAACCTAAATAACATCCACAGCTAAAAATGTGTGAGTACTGCAGAAGTTTTTGCCCTCTACTGAGTTAGTCTCTTTGGAAGCTTCCCCCTTCCCGTGTGTGAGAATGAAAGATTACTCCCCAGCTGCCTGTTTGTGATCCTTTTTATTTTCCTAGTTTCAAAGAGTAGAATTGGAGTGCACAAAGCAACATCCGATTTCCTACAGTACACTTAGTCTGAAAAATTACTAATCTTCCAATAATATCAGACTAATATAGGAAACAGTTTCAAATATATAACACTGTAAAAATATTGTCTCTTTTCTTTAGAATCACAACTAGAAGAAAGATCTGCCTATGAAAATTCGAGGAAACTGACAAAGGAGTTAAGTGTAAAAGTACCCATGCAGCATGATCCACAACAGACCCAATGCAGTTCTTTCTTGTGCCAGTCCAGCTCTCCCTAACCCCCAAGAGATCTGCAGAATTATCTGTACTTCCATCCACATGCACATCTGCAGCAAAAATCCATTTTCAGGCAGATCCTTACTTTAACACAGCCTCTGTTTCAGTCAGCTGTTATTTGTCTACAAACAGGGAGAATCAAGATTTGGAGCATGGCATGGGGAAACAGCATCTTGCAACACAACTCTTTGGGCCAAATTCCACACATGCAGCTCCCACTGAGATCCAAATATGGGCAACATTTGTTTCCAGATTGAGCACAGAATGTGTCTGTATTGTTATTGAAATGGAAAAGGGCATGAGCTTTGGAACATTATACTACTGGTCAGACTTGCCAGCTCAACCTATGTCCAGTGGTCAGAAATATCACTGAATCACTTCTTTTCTGTTTCCTCAGTGGTGCATGTTGCAAGGTAAAGGCATTGGAGATGGCGAGCTGATAAAAATAGGCAAATTTGTTGGGGTAAACTTTGCTCAAGAATGTTGGCTGCAGCTGTGCTTAAATAAACAGCTTCCTACTTCTTGAAAAAAGAAGCGTGTCCTTCTGATCCTGTGCCACAGGAAGGCTGGTGTGCTGGGAGGGCTTGGGACAATTGCTACAGTCACTGAGCTGCCCTGCGATACATTTGAATTCTGGCCAGAGACTTGGAAGTCCACGTTAGCTTGCCAGACCATTCAGAGAAAAGAGGCTTCAAAGAGAACTTTTTACCCTTGATTCCAAAGTGTAAGTGAGTACGGAAAGAGTATAATGTTTGCTGTTGGGATTAGCCCCCCACTGCGTCAGCCACATATGAGCGCACTGAAAATTGGCGGCATGCAAGGGGGAACCTCTCAGCTCACTGCAGCTGAGCTAAACCCGGGGTAGATTTCCAAGCACCAGAGCAGAAGGTGTGTGAACCTCATTATCATCTCCTAGCACAGAAAAGGAACAAAGCAGAAATCACATTGAAAGGGATGGAAACCAAAGACCACGTAGGATGGGAAAGTATTCCCATTTTAAGTGGTATAAGAAAACCTTTGGTACTATTGAGAGACTGCCTAAAAGGACTTGTTGCGCAACTGTGTACAAAGCTAACAAAACAAAGAATTAGAATTTGTGCTGTGGGGAAATGGTAATTCTGGTTAAAATTATGTTAGAGGATTTTCAGTTCCATGAGGAAGTAACAGGATGAAGATTCCCATCTATTTGACAGCCAGCTCTCTCCTTGGCGTAGGAAGGACTGTTGTCATGCGTCACCTGTTTTTGCTCATGCAGACTATGCAAGCATAACACAAAATCAAATACTCACTCTGCCCAGAATTATCTTATGGTTTTCCCAGCTCAGGAGCTTCTCCAGAAGCCTTTTGTATTTCCAGCTCTAAGACCTGTTTTTGAAAGCTATATCCACACAAGGAAAGAAGTACTCACCCTTGTTGCTGCTACACTGCGAGCTCGGTGATTTTTCTCTCCTTGATATTTATAGCCACAAATGAGGGGTCTGAATTTTCAGACCAGGTCTGGGAAGAGTTTTGCACCACAAAACACAAGGAAGAACTACCAGGATGCTGAACAAACAGGTGTCTAAGGTAGCTTGTGGCAGTGCTGAGAGGCATCTCGTACCCTCGGCCACCATCAGAGGGGAATGTGGGGATATCTATCTCAGATACCCGGTCTCCCACATGGAACCATGAAATGGAAACCGTTTTGCCTGAGGAAGTGAGGATGGCCAAAAGAAGCACCACCAGGCCCATTAGCAGAAATGGCAGGGAGCTGAAGGCTGGGCAGTGAACAGGAGTGGCAGCAAGACAGAGAGAGTGTGAGAGCTGCCCTTGCTCCCTTTGCCTGGGAGAGGGAGGATGCAGTGCCATGCAGTCACACAGGCCACACACCAGCTGTAAGACAGGAAATGGCTCTGAGGACTGATTTAAGCCTATGTGGGCTGTGGGTAGAGTGAGGGAAGCTTTAGTGATATGTACTTTTTCATTTTTATTCTGAGCTCCTGACTGACATGAATATCAACACCCAAACAAAACGTAACCAAAAGGGTAGGAACTGCTGTGCCATGCCAGCCCATGACCACATGTCATCAAATGATATTTCCATGTAACATGGCTTGTTCAGTGTAAGGCATATGAAACAGATTACTTGATCCAGCCTGGTTATTTCTTGGATGCAGCCAAACTCTTGCTACTGTGACAAACTGCTGCTGCTTGCACTAAGTAATGCAGTGACAGCAGTCTGGATATCCATATTGTTTTTACATCTAGAAATCTTGCAGTCCCTTATGGAGTGTCTATTGTGCAAGGACAGAATGTACAGTTACAGGTCCAAGGTTACCATCAGTTTTAAAAGGGAATCTTGGGAAAGCAGGAAATAATCAAAGAAAAAAACTCTGATTACAGAAAGTCCCAGAAACAGTGATTTTTAGATACAAGCTTTCCCAGCAGGGCAGAGGAGAATAACCCGCTTTAAATGCAGCACTGCTTTGGTTGCCCTATCTCACTTGGGCCCAGCCTAAGTATTGTCTTGCAATGGATACAGCTGTAGGGTTCATTTTGCTACTGTGGATTCAAAGGCCTGATTTAGTAGTGCTTCATTTTTAATATCTAGTTGCCTGTATGCTCATTTAAAATGTTGATTGCCTTTCCTTGACGGTTTGGCTTTAGAAACATGCTGTAGAATTTAAATTCGTCCCCCTCCCATGCTAATGTTGACATTATTTGTGTGTAAACACATTACATGGGATAGCAAAATGTAAATGAGATTTCAATGTTGAGTTGATTTATAAACAGCTAGTCTCTTAATTTATTGAAGTCTGCTTTGTGCCGTTTGCACATGATTAGCAGCATATACCATACATAGGGTGCCCTTCTGTAACATGTTCAGAAAGAAGAAATGCAAAATGTGTACCATTACAGCACCAAATTAAGATCTTATTGAGCTCCAAGATGCTTTGAAACATGTAATTACTAACTTAACTCTGCCTGTGAACTTGTCCTCGTTAACTCCATAATTAGCAAGATCTTGTTTGATCTTGGAGTTCATTAGACATTGCAGCTGGAAGATTGTTTCAGTTTTAACACATCAGAATAGACAATTAAGTGATAATAAAGAATTAATATCACTTCCCTGTTTCTCAGATTTTTCCAAGGTTGTGGTGTGCTTAATTAAACCTGGTCTGAAACAGTGAGGAATTAAAACAGTAATGTTGTCATATTTATTTTGGTTTACCAGGCTATTTAAAAGGCTGTTTGAAATGTGCCCTGCGACATGCTGTCTACCTGCGCGATGAGTAAATGGATGGGATGATTTCAGATCCAGCTGCAGACTTAACTGGGGATTTGAGTAGGCATTGTCCTCCTGTCCCCTGTATTGCCTGTACCACATGCAAATCCCCTTCCTTCTTTTTACTCTGGGACTGGCTACGACCTCATAGTTCACATTGGCTAGTGCTCCAGTATCAAGAGAAAAATGTTCTGAGTCCGAGACATTTACATGGCTCTGACTTTCCCACAACACAGTCCGAACTGATACACATTCACCCTCCAGAGCAGCAGCCTAATTCTCCAGTGCATCAGCACCTCCTCGGGCAAGACAGCTGTAAAAGTGGCATAGCACTGAGTGTCTGCAGCACAGCCGAGCCTGAAGGAGGCCCACAATGTGATGGAGCTCCTTCCCTCTCAGCTTTCCCCATAGGAGTCAGACTGGGATCCTCTTACACACAAGTCATGGCCTAGAAAGCAATGAAACTGGAGGAAGCAAAGAGTGGTCTGTGCTCAGAAACCCCATGTTCAGGTGGTCCTGGTTCTGCCTGTCTTCTGACCAGCAAGTATCTGAACTGTAATGCATTTCTGCATCTCCATTTTCCTATGACAGATAGAGGCTCTGAGAGCTAATACTGGAAGAGTAGGAAGGAAAACCGCAATGAACTTTCCCACATAATGAAATGCAATAACATTCTAAACAAGATTAACAAGATTAAACATCCTTCTACATATGTACTTTTGCCTCAATACTTCATAATTTTCATTTAATAAGCACAGTTAACTGAAGACACAAATCATGTCACTGAGGGAGATATAGATAATGAAGGACCACTGAAGCACTAATCCAACTAATCTTGCCTTTGGCTCTTGAATTTGTGTAGATCCCAACAGTAAATATTAAGTTCCAAATTCAGCCAATTTATTTCAGTGATTTTCCTTCAGCCTACAGGGTGCCACATCTCTTTATTTCATTTACAACCATTTGAAAAAAAAATTGTTTTAAAGATATTAATGCCTCATTGATTTAAACTGAAACAGACTCTAATTGTTGGCATGTGGGGCAATTATAGAAAGAGGGTCAGATCCCTAGCTGGTGTGAATCCATCAGTGACAACAAAATGACAATAAGGATCCTAGCTTACATAGCCTTGACTTATACCAGTATCAGGGGAAAAAAATGCCCACGCTTGAATGTTGATATGCCAGCATGACTGTAGGCAAACTGAGATAGCAACATCTAGGATGTTTATCTTCACTGTGGCGCATTTCAGGGCATTTAGTACAGATGTGATTGCAAATGAGAACTGCTTCACTGGCAGCAGCCCCCTCCCTTGCTCAACTACATGACAGGCTGAGGTTGGACCACTTGGACCTGCCCTGTCCTATCCTTTGGATCTCCCCCAGGCATTGCCCTTTGCCAACCAGCATTTGAAACACTTCTAGAAAGACCTTTTCAAATCTTGTCCTGACATCAAGTCAGTTTTGTCCATGTCCTGTATTCCCACCACCCCCCAATACAACACATATTTGCCTTGGCTTGGTGTGAGTTAAATATTTATCTCATTTGAACTGTTACCGACTATCATCAACAATAGATGGGGCTTTGGTTGGAGCTACACCGCTCCTTCAGGGTCTGTATTGGCTAACTGGGAGGTGACTAAATGAACGCTTAACCCCTTGGCCTTTGAAGCCTGAATGCCCTGGGGACTGTGCTGAGTTGCTGCAAGCTAAGACCAAGTCTCGCCAGCTGCTTCCCCGCCGGCACTTGTAACCCAGGACCAACATGAAACCTCGTATGTGAGTCTGCACCTGCCTGAGGGAAGGGAGGAGGAAGGGAGCCCTATACAGTCCAGAAGTCCAACTGCTGCTGGCCAAGGCATTGTCTCTCTTCCCTGAGCTGGGGTGTGGTTGGGCTGTGCCTGGCTGTGTCACCGCTGTAAAGTCACTAGGAAGCCTGACAAAGGTGATAAGGAAGCAGGCAGTTCCGGGCAAGCCAGACCTCGCTGAAAGCCAACAATGAATTACAAACTTTGAGACCTTGAGAGCAAGGGTCCACAAAACACAGATGACACCACAAGAACTTTCTCCAGCTGCAGGCAGCTGCAGATCACACATGGTCTCCCAGCCTGGACTGGCTGCTGCCTGCTGGCTTCAAGGCTCAAGGTTGGGATCTATCACTGGGAGTCTGACTGGGTGATCAACACCTTCCAATTGACTGCCCAAGGCCTCATCCAGGGAAGATGACAGCCCAGGGACAGCACCAACACATGGTTCATCCTTTGCTTCCCAGAGGCAGCCCTCTGGGATGGCATGTGAGTCACTCACAATTTGGAGCAATACAGGCTGTGAAGGCTTAGCAGCCCCAGATTTCTAATGCAGACTGACACAGGGAAGTGCCAAGCTGCTGAAGAGCTCTCCCTGCCATGTAAGGACTGGGCTGGTAGGCACCTCAAGCGCTGTGGATGGGTCAGTGGTTGGATGCAGGTGCTGAACCTGCTGCAGCCCCACACCCCAGGCCATAGGTGAAGCCTGACAAACAGAGGGCACCTGACCCTTCAGAAATCAAAATCCCCTCATCACTGTAAAATGAAAGGCATCCTGAGGCCGGGGGGGGTGGGGAGGAGGAGGAGGCAGGAGCACTGCAGGAACCTGTGGGGCAAAAGGCTATTTAATTCAAATGAAACCAACTTGCCTTTAGACAAATTGTTTCCTGCTTGGGAAATCCAGAGTAAGGGAACGAGTGCTTTGGTGTACCCTGACCCTGGGGACACCCTGAACCAGTGGATGTTCACAGCCCCAAAGGACTGGGGTCTGTCAGGCACCCTAGCCAGCAGAACAGCACACTGGACAAGCCACAGGCAAAGTGGCACTGCTGGAATCAGAGGAGATGGCGGATGCCATATCAGCTCTGTCCCTTGGATGTCAAGATGAGTAACATTTTTTCGCTCAGGTGAGGTCAAGTCCACATGGCTCCACTGGCACAAGTATTAACTAGCATTTTATTCTCATTCCATTTTATCCTGCATGTTCTCCAATGCACACAGATGAACTCTTCCCTGAGCTGTTTCCTGTTCATGAAGTCAGTTTATCGCATTATGGAGTTTGACTTAGGACATTTCCAAGAGACAATCTTACTGATTTATCCATACAAAGTTAAGGATCTATCCTTATTTTCTGTCCCTGTGATATTCAGGAGGTTCATGTCCAAAAACCCCAAAGGACTCCCAGCCCCCAGGCTGATTTTGGGATGCTTTATACAATCTCTAAACAGCAGGTTAATTTCAGCTGACACTTATTTATGAAAGCACAAAGTCTGGTGAGGTAATAAAAAAGTCAACTCCCAGAGAATATATAGCCTTAGATTTTCTTACCTAACATGGTTATATCTAAAGATTTATTGAGCAAAATAAAGATTTGGCTGGCAAATAATGTTATCAATTGCTCCATATTTTAAAATCTTTTGAAAGCACATACAAAAAACAGATTAATTTCCTTGTACACTATCTACCGTGGGGTATAAACACACTTTATTCAGTGACTAGCCAAGAAAATGTAAATTAGCTGTCTGACATTTGGGAAATTCACATGGCTGAATTATATGACTTGTATATTTGGAAAACCCGTAGGGTTTGTTACTATCCAGGTGGATATTAATTTAAAGTTACAGCCCAGTCAAATGCTGAGGTTTCAGTGTTGAATCAAAAATCAGAAAATTCTCCCATCTCTACCCTTTTAGTTACATAGAGTCAGAGCATTTGATGCCTGAATTCGGTTTCCAGAGAGGCTGAGTGAATAATACAACTGGTCACTTGTGTGATGACTTCTTCACTGCTGCCTCGTCTGTGTTGGTCCAGGCCCTCTGCTCCCCTGGCCCAATTCTCACTTCTGCACGGAGTAAGAGGGTGCCCCATAAGATGGAGAGACAATGCCCTTGACTGGGGCCACGGTCCCAGCTCCCCATCTTTATGGCCAGGGACGGACAGAGTGGGAGCCCACCATTCCCTAAACAAATCTGCCATTCAGCAGGGCAAGGTTAGGAAATAATGAAGTCAGCACATTAGTGCTTAGCCTGCTGAGCTCACACCGCTGAAAGCTGCTGGTGGGTGAATTTCCCAGCATTCGTAAACTTTGTCTCAGTTCTGCGGGTTTGCTCAAGTGTGCGATGGCTGTGTGCAAGGGAGCTTTCCCGCTGGGTGGGTTTGCTTCCCTCCTGGCAGCCCAGGGAAGGTGAGAGCTCTCCTTCATGTCCTCCCTGCCCCCACTGCCGCCCCTCGCTCACCCCACAGACACAATGCTCTTCCAGCAGGTCCCCTCTGCTAGGGAGCTTTTCCCTCTCCCAACTCCCACACTGGAACATTTTTCCACATTTCCAGGATTACGGCCACTTTCACTTAGATCTATGTGTGTTGCCTCCACATACAAAGAAGCACTTGGGGACGGGATTAGTAGGATTAGAAGAGATTCACATATGTCCAGTTCAAGCAATTGGTATTCAAAGCTTTACACTTCCAAATGCCACCAAGAGAGAGAAAAGGAGCTGGGAGCTTGCTTTGCATTTCAGCACCTTCCTGCGGGGGACAGGGCTCTTTGTCTT
>VXBZ01000168.1:1166840-1183748 GCA_013399135.1 Heliornis fulica | reverse complement strand
ACGGAGCTACTTCTGACTGGGGCTACCTCCGCATCAGCGGTTGCTCATGGCTTGCGGGGCTTTAAACTGCAGCCAAGCGGAGGGCGACCATCTCCATCCCGGGGCATCCGCCCGGAGCGCCTCGGCGTCCCGAAAGCATCCTTGCCGCTCGGCCCCGTCCGTGCTGGGAAGGGAGGGCGCTTAGCAAAGGGGCTCTATGGGGGGCGATTGATCCCCGCTCTGCCCCGCTTTCCCCGGGATGCCCGGGCTCCTTTCCAGCCGCAAAGGGTCCGCAAGCCGCTTCGTGCTTCTCGTCAGGCTTCTGGTCTCCCTGCTTTCNAACCAAACAAAAAAAAACCCAAAACCAAGGAACAACTTTCTGGAGCAGGTGCCCTTAGGGAGATAAGGGTGTGGGGGTGTGTGTGTATGTGTGTTTTTTTTGGGGGGGATTCTGTTCACAAACACACACGGCAAATACAATAAAATGGAAAGAGGGTGGGGGGGTGTTGGGGACTAGAAACAGGAAAATGGTTGCAGAGCCCGGCAGCGCTCGTCCTTTGGGCTCCTCCGTGTCCGATACCCGGGCAGGGTACGGCGGGGCGGTGGGTACGGCACGGCACGGGCTGCTTCTCCAGGTTAGACGGGGTTTGGTTCTCTCGAGAAATTCGTTTAATTTTCGACACAAAAATAACCGATGTCTGCACAAACCCCGTAACTATAAAAAGTGTCCTAGGGGGACGGACCCCGCTCCTTTTCAGCTGCGCATCCACTTGCTCTCCTCCAGCTCCCGGCACGGCCGGGGCCGAGTGCTGCTCCTTGTCCCAGCGGGAAACAGCTTCTCCTCCCTTCCCAGCGCTCCTCAGCTCCCATGGGGGAGGCCCCCGTCGTTCCCACCTCCAGGGGTCCGCCACAAACTTTACACCCATGCCCCCAGCGTTTGATTTAACTACTTCAGCTGTGGGGTTTCTTGCCTCTTGCCCCTTGCCCCCCATCCCACCGGACTGATAAGTGCAACCTGCGCGGTCCCTCCCCTCACCGGGCGTCTCTTCCCCAGCTACACGGGGCCGGGAGGAGGCGGGGGTGGGCTTCTGCTTTGATTAATATGGAAATAAAACGCAGAAATAGCAGCAGTACTTAGCTTCATTGCCCCGGTTTAGAGATTTATTGGTGAGGAGATAAACACAAGGCTGGGGGCTAGCTCGGTAATTCACGGTCCCCATCAGTTATTACCAAACGAGCAAATCGTTTTTCTTTGAAACCGCGGAGGAAAAAATAATAAGGCGGGAGGGGAGGAGGGGGGGAGAAAAGAGAATTTTTAAAATAGGCTAGTACCCCCTTTCCCGGGTCTGGCTCTCAGGACTCCCCGGGATGCTCCTGGCGGGGCCTCGCTCTCCAGGCAAAACTCATGAGGGGTTTATCGTGCATCCGTGTTATCTTAAACCTCATGTGTCCTGTTCTGCCTCTCTTAAACCTCATGTGTCCTGTTCTGCCTCTCTCTGACTTTCTCCTGTGTTTTCCCAGTCTAAACTGCTGCTCTCCAAATGCTTTTGGTTTGAATTTTATTCTTTGAAGTCCCATTTTCTCTCCTGCAGAAGCAAGTAAGCATGGATTTGAGCTGGGAAGAGGTGTCACAAGACAATATCGTGCTGCTGCTGCCAAGGAAAACAAAGGCTGGGAGGGAGACTATAATCCTTTATTCAGTACAGTGGCATTGGGAAAGAAAACGGGCACTTTGGGGGCACGCTGACCCATTCTTAGATGAGAAATGGAAACAGAAAACTAAATACAAGCAAAGACTAAAATGTAATCAGGCACCTTTCATTGGAATTGTGTGAAATCTACGGATTTGAGTTTGTTGCTTTGCATTCAGTGTCATTAGAAATGCCTTGAAACACATGCGCATTTCTGCCAAAAAATGCCTCAGGACCTGCTGAACACTCATATTCTTCTAGCCTGCAGCCTGTTTATCCCAACCAGTCTTCCTTCTCCTCCATTTCCCCCTCCTGAAGCTGAAACTTGCTGTTTTGTTTGATATCACATTGAAATAAACATCTCTGTGAGGACACTGCAGCTGGAGAACAGGAAAGTCTGGCTACGGAGCAAAACTTAAAAAAAAAAAGAAAATATAATCAGTTGAGACTGTGACCAAAATCTGTACCCAGTTTCCCTGAGTCTCCCTAACCCGTTGTGAATTGTCAGGATGGGATTTTGTACAGCACTGGCAGAAGACCACAGATCGATATTTTAGTTCAATCTTTTTATATTGTTTGCTTTCCCCCAAAGCATTGTTGCTGTTGATGTGTACATCTTGAGTTACCTGGCAGAACAGCATCAGGCCCTGCCAGATGGGCGTGAGAAAAACTACAAGCGATGCAGCAATTTTAGTATTTATGATGAAGATGATTTGCGGAGACCTGCAAATCAAAACCTAATGGATTCCTTGTAAAACATGTAGAGGATTGACAATAAAAGAGATTTGCACGGGGCCCGTCTTGATACCTTGTAAGCTAGAGCAAGCAGATTAAGACTAATTTTTAAAGGCAGAGATAACGGTACGGCAGTCAGGACACAGAAGCTCCTGGTTGCAGCAAGTAGGAGCGGGAGCAGCAGCCAGCAGTGTTATATCCCCTCAGTTGTCGTCCAGACCAACTAGACGAGAGGGAAGTTTATTAGTGCTTAAATATTAGTGCGTAGGGTTCTGTGATCACTGCACAGAGGTTCAGCTGTAACAAAGAGCAGGTAGTTCTTCAAAAGGAGCTTGCTTTTATCCCTGCAGTGCCGCATGCAGCGCTTTCAAAGTCAGCTTTGAATACCGGCCAGTCAAGCTCACAACAGGGCAGGAAAGGAGCCATCGTCTCTGGATGCATGTGTCACTTCCAGGGCAGCCTGGACCATGACGGGGGATGGGGGGATGAGGATGAGGCGCTGCTTCAGTCGCACCACCGGCACGAACATTTTACAAATTATTCACAAAAAGACAGTTGATGCTTGTGTTATAAAAAATTTGATTCTGTTTTTTCACAAGACTAAATGACCTTCCTGCAAACTTGCCTCTTTTTTTTTATTTTAATGCCTTTTTTTTAAATACATACACATATTTTGACTTTTATTTTCACTGGTTTCTACCCAGCGGGTCTGACTCATACGCTAGGTGCCTCTGCTATGTCTCTGCTGCAAGCTGTTAGGTGGCTGTCTGAAAATCAGGAGACTTCATTTGTATTTTTTTCCAGAAGAAATGTTTCACAACTAATAAAACCTTTTTCTTCCAAAATCTGACTTTTGGCCTGAGTCATGAGGTCAGAGGAAGGACAATAAAGTGACAGCGCAAAATATTCTGTTTTATAGAGTTTTTATTTTTTGTGATAAACAAAGATCTGCCAAGTGTTGTGTAGGAAGCAGATGACTGAAAGGCAGTTCATCCCTTGTGCACTCCTACCTCAGGCTTTGCAGAGGAATTGGCCATGGTATATTTTGTGGCACGATCTGTCAGGTCTTCGCATGGCAATTGAGTTTTCGGGCACTAGGGGAAAGGCAGCTGGAAACATCTGCTAGGAGAGCTTCTACCCCTCACTTCAGGACTTGGATTTCCTCCCAAAACTGCAAGTGACAGCAACAGAAATTAGTCACAATTTTGTTGATCATTGGTAGCTGATGGTTTGCTTGAACACACTGAGAACACCACACCGGACACCAGTCCACAGCACTTAAGTGTGAACACTTATAATGGGCTATAGATCCATAAGACCTGCCAGGGCTAGAAACCATGGAAGCCTGGTGTGTACTTTAATTTTTCATGCAAAGACCCACATCCCTACAGGTATCTCTGAGCACCTTGGAGTCACAGAAATTGGTAAAGGACAAAACCAGATAGTTCTGAATGCTTAAGTTCCATGGGAGGTGGATGCAGTAATCTGCAGACCTCTGTTAGTGAAGTCTCGACACAACTATGTTGTTTTGCACTTTCACTCTGGGAATATCATAGAGTGGTTATTGTGGAGCAGACATTTGGTGCCCATGGACAGTCTATCTGTGTCCCAGAGGCTCTGCAGGAGCCATCTGCACACATGGAGATCATAGGTTATCTGCAGGCTCCTGACTCTCCTTCCCTCAATGTCTTTCTCCAAATGACTTGCTGTGACCTCTCCTAAGGTGCCTGCAACTTGGCTCCATGTGAGGAGTGGGCTTTCGCGCCCACTTTGATTTGAGGTGGCTCCACATGATTTGGAGCATGCTTTCTGAGCACATCCCACACTTGCCAGTTTGCAGACTGCACAGCGCACTGGGCTGCCTGCTCCACGTGCCCTGGAGACCTGTGAGCAGTGCATGCACTCTGTTTTCTTTGCCTCTTGAGTACCGTTGGAAGGCTTAGCTGTCCTGGTTCTGGCCAGGACAGGGCTGACTTTCCCAAGCAACCAGCACAGGTGAGCTGAGTTGGCTAGAGCTGTTTTTAATCAGCCCTTATAAAAAGGGGCTGGTGGGGTGTGTGGGGGTTGGTTACTGTGATGGTATAGTGATATCTATGGGTAGTCAGTCAGTCAGTCAGTCAGTCAGTCAGTCAGTCAGTCAGTCAGTCAGTCAGTGAGTCAGTCAGTCAGTCAGTCAGTGAAGGACTCTGTGTTATCACTGGTGTGTCTGTTGTTGTTTCCCTCTCAAATGCTTACCAGTAACAACTCCATTACTTCTGTCAGGATATGAGCTTTTCTTTATGCAACTTCTGGAGACAGGCCGTGTCCTGGTTTTGGCTGCAATAGAGTTAATTTTCTTCCTAGCAGCTGGTGTAGTGCTGTGTTTGGGAGTTAGGATGCAAATAATGTTGATAACACACTGATGGTTTAGTTGTCGCTGAGCAGTGCTTACACTAAATCAAGGACTTCTCAGCTTCTCACACTCCCCTATTTCCCTTCTTTTTCTGTCCTAATAAACTGTCTTTATCTCAACACACAACTTGTACCTTTTTTTTTTCTATTTCTCTCCCCATCCCACTGAGGTGGAGAGGAGTGAGTGAATGACTGTGTGGTGTTTAGCTGTAGTGTGCCAAGCAAGGCTTTACAAGGATGATGTTCACCAAAAATTTGTACCTGATGAACATCAAAAACATATTTGTTAATTCCCTGCTCCCTACAGAACAATAGCACTAGAAACACATTCTCTGCCATCAAACCCACTAAGACTTAGTATAAAACCAGACAAAAACGGTGGCTGAACTGCCTAAATTTATTAATCTGCAACCCACAGTATTTGGTAACAAAGTTGGGTTTTCTGCCAGAAAAACTGGGTCTTCAGTATCAAATTCCTTCTGTAAACATGCTTAGCCAAAGGGCTGCTAGTGCTACTGGTGCAGCAGCGATCATCACCTTCTGAGCCAGAAGTTCTTGCGGTATATGCACTGTAAAACGCAACATCTTTTAATTTCATGGAAACCATGAGGGTTTTATCCTAAGAATGTGACTGATATTGGGAGCTGGCAGGCAGGAGACTCACTTTTTGCTGCCTACGGGGTGAAACCACAACAGATTGTCAGATCCACGAGAAGTTTTTTCTCTGTAATATGCTCATTCAGTTGTCTTACCAAGTTTTCAGGGTTTTCAGTTTTCAGCAGATGCCCAGAATTTTGCATACATGTGACTTGTGGATTCTACTGCTTCAAAACCCATAACACATGCCTATATGTACCATGATACTTCTGTACATGCTTATTAATTCAAGAAGTGTTGTGGAAATGACTTGCCAATCACCTTTAATGGATAAGACATCTTTCTGAGATGAACTGTAGTGTAAACTAGACAATACATCTTGATCTCAGCCTGGCGTCACTTGCTTGACACTAGCAGGTCAAACATCAGTTTGTATGACTTAATTGAGAAGCCTGTCACCAACACTTTAGGTTTTATTTATCAAGGCATTTATTGCTGTTATGGGCTGTTCTATATGAGAATGATACATTTACAGCCTTGTGGGCTTTCTAGGTGCAGCTTTTAAAGCACATATGTTAGCTAAAGCAATGAGATGGATTTTGTGTTTCAAAAACCAGATATTCTTTACTGTGACTGGTAGAGCACATTTGTGCAGCTGTAGGAAAAATCATACCTGCCTCCATTTCACCAGAACTCTCATGCCTGTTGAGTGCTCTGGGGTTTCCCGTTTCTCTGAGATGTCACAAATTCCATTCCAGGAATCATGGACTTCATCTCTCCTAGTAAATTAAACAGTGCCACATGATGTTCTCAGGCACTGAAGCTCAATTATTTATAGACTCAAATTGTTACAACGGTTCCTGGCATGGTTTGGCTCCAGACAACTCTCTCTCTCCTGAACATTTCCCAGGCATGGTTTGGGGATAGCACAGGCCAAAGGCCAATCCCAGCAGGCAATTTGTATTCAGCCACACTGCCTAGAAAGCAAGAATTTAATAATGTGGACACATGCCGGTCTGTGCCAGTTGGCTTCAGAGCTAGATAGTGGCCAGAGGCATGCTTTGTCTCAGATGAGAGATCTCTCTCTCATCTTTAATCTCTCTCTTAGATGACACCTTAGAGTACCTTTCTCTTACACCAAGCTTTTGCCCTTGTTATCTCTTTCTTCCCATCTTTCTCTCCAGATTATCAGGAGGATACATTGCCTTTGTGAGGTGAGACATTTATCAGAACTATTGACCAATCAAAGTCTCCATTAGTTGATTTGTTTCTTTGGCTTTCTCTGCTTAGCTTTGCCCAGTTATGCAAGGTTGGTCTACTAAGCTATGAAACTGTAAAGAGCATCTACTTCTACATTTGTACCATGTGCAAGAAATCCTTCTTCCATCTTTCAAAGATTTTAAGTCAACATGGGCAAAAGATATCCAAGGCAGTGAAGTCCCACTTTCCACAGGGACTTTTTTGTTCATAGGTATGACGCATAGCCATAAAGTAGCCCTCAGTGTCTGAATTCATGATCAGAGGCAGACCTTCCTTGCCAATCATCATATCTCCACAAAGAAAAATGAACTCATTGTACCAGCTCTCTTGCTTTTTCCGCTTCCAAAGTTGTAAGGAGTTGAGGCAAGCATAGGGCTTTCACTTTCTGGTTTACAAGGCTCATAAAGGTTGTGGGAGAAGCAGTTCCAGTTTTGGGTTGAATGTGACCCTTAGGACAAGTTCTTTTTTCCAGCAGCTGAGATCTGGCAACTCACAGTGCCCCATCCTTCACTTGTTTCAGCATATCTTAACCAATGCATGCAAAACTATGATCCAGAGACAACTTTACTTTTTCCTTTTTTTAATTTGTGATGCCTCAAAACAATGCAGCATTTTTCCCTCCCACTGGTGCATTTGGGTTTGGCAGCACTCCTTACATGCTTTTGAACCACAGCACTTCTTTGCAGTGTCTTTGTGTCTGCCCAAAATCCTGCCCACAGGCAAAGCCAGCACTAGCTAAATACTAGTCAAATCAGCACTGACTGCTGATTGCCTGATTGCTTATTGACTGTACCTGAGATCTCTGCAGTTAACTCTGCTTCCAGCAGTACAACAGGACAGTCCTGAAAATCCAAAACAACATTTCAGCTCCTTCTCTCTTATTCATATTGCCAAGGGAGTGAGACAGGCTTCCTTTCCTGGCCTGCCCCCACAAAGATCCCAGCATGTCTCACATCTTGCAGGACCCCACAGTCAGCAGCTGACCCTTCCTTGGGGTTTGTCAGGTTCTGTCGCTTGAACATACCCTGCTCATTTCCTCACCTGGCCACGGGCTCCATCCATCTCTCTCCATGAGCCGCCCTCTTCCTCCAGCTGCAGCATGTCCTATTCCAGCCTTCACTGCTGTGGTTGTCTCACCTTGCCATTGCATCTGCCTGACCATCTGTTGAATCATGTGCAATATAACTAACAGCTAGTGACAAACAGTAGCTAAGGATACCCTCCCGTAGAAGTCTGGTGGCCTTGCTGGACACCCGTCACTTCATAGCAATTTTATTTTACTTTGCAGCTCACAATTGCCTGGTAATATCAAAGGGGATGGAAATGTTGTGGCAGTTCCTCGGGCTACCTTATGTATAATTTTTATCCTTTTCCCCAAAGTGTTTGCTGTTATTCCCTTCCCCTTGTTCCTGGCTGTGATACTCTTCTGTGACTGGAGGGCCCATAAAACAGGCCCTTGTTGTACGCTTTGTCACAGTATTACAGATGCCATGGCAGTTGCAATGGGTAACAGAAAATCAGCTTTTAGAACCAAACACATTTAATAATTTACACCAGGAAAATTCTGAGAAGAAGTGAGACCAGCAGATTTCTCTACAGTCCCATCAGCTCAGCTAAAAGTATTTTGCCATTCTTTGCACATGAAGGTAAATTATTTTTAATCTAGATTATCAAGAAGATGAAAACCTGTCTTAATGTGTCTAGGTAATAACGGGTCTTCATCTTCACTGAGACCTTTAACCCTCACTTAGATATGGACTCAGTCACCCAGGTGTTCAAAACATGTTGATGGGGTGATGTTTCACCCAGTAAAGTCATGGACACCTTTGCTTAGAGACCAGGAGTGGAGCTGCAGCCTCAAACAGGAGTTAGTCCTTGATCTCTCATCTTTCTGGCTACATCTGAATGCTGAAAATTATTTGCTCTAAACATAGCTCTGGAGCTAATTGATGGCACAGACACATGCCAAAGTAATCTTTGAACAGTTGTAGTGGTCCTAATGGTGAGCATAGCTGAGTGCTATCAGCAAAGCTTTGTTTTTCACTTTAATTCTTAATTCAGTCAGGGATGTTCACAAAACTACTACATTGGACAAAGTGTTTGCTTTATTCCCCACCTGCCTTGAACTAACAAACTTTTGACAGATTTTTGGTACAGATGGGCTTGTTTCAGGAAAAAATGCCTAGCAAGCAGGCTCACATTTAAAGCAAAGTTATTTCATTTTATCATGCTCAAGGCACGTGAGCTTCTCCAGCAAGGGGAGCCACTGGGCTCAGCTCCGGGGAGGGATGGAATCAAATGTTGGAGTTTTTCTGCTGTCTAAGGAGAACTTCCAGGGTTTTATTTTTTCTGCTGAAGATGGCTTTGCACTCACTGACTGAAGGTGCTCATTTCTGCAGGTCAGAGGTGGGCAAGTGTTTCCTAAACATCATGTTTTATTCATGACCTCTTCTTCCTGCAGAGCTGCCTGAGAGGATGCTGTCTGCACCCTCCTGCCCCCTGTCCTGCCCAGCTCACTCCTGTGGAGAACCTACAGCCCACCAGCATTGACGACCACAGGGACAGGCCACAAAGTGATGTTTGAGATGCTGTACAGCCAAAGCTGTCTAGCCACAGCTGCAAATGAGCCACCATGGGGCTCTGCACTCTCTATATCCATGCCTGAAGTTGGGGTACCTGTGCAGTCTGGGGCTATATGTGATCCAGACACCTCTAATCTCATTGCTGACAACAATTCACTCCTTGACTTTTGGTAGGGTTTTACAGATATGTGCAGGTGCAGATATGTTATGTGGGGTTGGCTTCACAGTTTACCTGGTCAACGGGACTTGTAAGTCTGGACAAAAATCCCAGTACCAGCAGCTCCAAAAATAGGTGGTAATGATCTGAAGGGGTGGAAACACCCCTGGAGATGCTCATTCTCCCTTCCTTGCACACACTCCTCAACACACACAGTGTACATACAGTGAGTTTTCCTTCCCCTTTTTCCCTGAGTCATCAGGCCAGCTCCATGCATTTCATGATGGTGGACAAGCATTTGTCTGGTTTTGATGGGGACTTGCAGGAAAAAAACCCATCAAACTAGGTTGGGCTAAAACTGGTTAAATCTATCAGGACCTTAGTAGTATTTTAAAATGTATGTGAAGGGGAGGAACCATTTTTCACATGTCCTAAAGAATATAGCTGACATATGGACCATTCAAAGGAAATTTTGTTCAGGCCATTGGCCGTGTGTGAGTGGTCTGGCTCATACAGCCCATGACAGGGATCTCTTCCCAGGAACTGGCTTCTCTAGGTAGCAAGACCAGGTCTTGTAGTTGCTAACCATGCTGCAGGCCCTCAGAGCAGGTACCAGACCCAGGAGCCAGCTGGAGGGGCAGGGGTGGGCTGGGGTGGCACAGTCTCACAGGGCAGGTTTGGGGGGGTGGTGTGTATTGGAGTCTGTAACTTCCAACCCCAAGCTTGCTCCAGCAGAACTAGCCCCACACACCCCCACTTTTGCTTATCTCCATCAGAAGCTTTCTCCTGGCTACATTCACTGCCCAAGCCATGGCTTTACTGTAACTGGGTGCCATTGCAATGCTGCAGGTAGATTTGGATCTTGGTCATCTTTCTCCTAAATGCTTGCAAGACTCCAGAGAAACACCTCGTAAATCTTTTTGCTCCCTCAGGAAAAAAATCCAAACCCAACCCCAAACACAAAACAAAACCAAACCAACAACAAACCACAAGGAAGTTCAGGGAAATAAACCCCTAAATCGAATTTCTTGCTTTAAAAGTGCTTTACATATATCACCACCACCCAGCATGTAAATTTTAGTCAGCTACTGGACTAGTCTTTTAAAGAAGTTGAAAAATGGCCCCCGTCCTCAAAGGACACACCTGTTATCTGAAACAGTTTTTAACCAGCTTGTTAAGCAGCTTTGACAGATCAAAGACCCCGGACAATGGGCACAAACTTTAACAATAGTTTAGCCTTGAGCAAAAGCTTCTGTCAAAGCAAGGCTTGTGCCAGTAGTATTATGGCTTGCAATTGAAAATAAATTTTACTTGAATAAGTACCTCAGCCCGATCAGAGGCACTGCCGCCAGGGAGACAAAAGCAGTTGGGGATAAGTTATTGACTCCACTGACAGCATGAATGAAGTTCATTATGCCAGCCCACTCTTGGTAAATGTGTCAGGTTTTAAACTGAATTAGGTGGCAGGTGCATGGACCATTTTCCTGCCCCCCTTGAGACAGTAGAGGGCCAGCCATCACCTGATTCTACAGACAAATGTTTAGATTTGGTTTTCATATCGCACGGGCACAAGTGACAGCGTATTTAAATCATAAATAAGGCTTCCTATGAGCCCTCTTATCCCCCCCCCCCGTCGTTGGCTGGCCATGCTCCCATCATGTTGCTCAATGCAGCCTGGAGGTGGGTTTGCTTCCCCCCCCTTCTCTCCCTCAGCACCCTCCTCAGCCCCCCTCCTGCTCCCTCCTCCTGCCTGCCATGGGATGGTGCAGGACTTGGGCTTTAGCACTCCACCCCTGGGGTCCAGCCCCAAGCCAGAGGAAGCCCCAAACCTTTCTGCCCCTATTCAAGTGACACTGCACACTTCAGCTGTGACTTTGAGAGGGTTTGGATCAAGCCCTCATGTAGCCGATATTATGTCATACCTACGGGCATAAAGGGATTGCATCCAGGCACCCAATATGAGCCTCCAGAAAGGCTTTCTACAGTGAAACAGTCTATAATCCTTGCAAGCCTCTGGTAACAGACATCACTGCAGCTTTGCAGAGCTGCAGGCTGGATTAGAAGGGGCATGGAACATACACATGTATGTGTACATATACATACAAAACCCCATAGAAAAATACAAATGCATCTGCATATGTATCTAAGTGTTTAAAACTTTTGCTAGAATTCAAAGAAACAAGGTGATAATCTGCCAGGATAATTTGATATTCCTCTGCTTTAAGACTGAACCACAGTTTCAAGGTGTATCTTTTATTTATTTTTTCATCTGCATATTTTGCTTGAAAACATTTTGTTTTATAGTCTGCCAGGGCCTGCAAGGATAATGCAAGATCAGCTGAACTTCAGATACTTTGGATGCCAGCTCTCATTACTTAATCATGAGACATAGGACTATTAAGACTCTTAAAAATGAAAGCCTCATTCTCTGACCAGGGAGGGAAGAGCTGGCATATGCCTTTGGCTGCATGCCTTATTTACGTTAATGAGCAAGAAAGATTCCTTCCCCCTGTGAGGGAGCTGAATCTCCCTTTTCCTGAAACTTTTGGGAGCTTCTGCCCGCTTGGTTACAAAGGGGAGCCCTTTGGTTTTGAAGAGCGTTTTGGTTACACTTGGGTACTTTTTTGCACTTGGGTAATTAAATGGCCTTAATCTTTTAAGACTGCCTTCCAAAGCCTGAAAGTGTCTATCTTTTTTTTTTTTTGTTTTTTACCCCCACATACTGAAGGTAAAGGTTTTATGGCTGTCTGCTTAATAGCACACACCAGCCTCTGAACTTTGATAAAAGATGGTTATCCCCTTTCTCCAAGGGTTTCAAAGGACTGATCAAACACTAACTAGTCCTCGCAATACTGTCCTCTAAAGAAAAATGTTACTGCTCTTCCCCAAAACCGATTATGAAAGGGAGTGAAGAGACTTGCCTGGTGTCACCAGCAAGTCTGGCAGGTTCACACTCCAGCGGATGCTTTCACTGTCAGGTAGAGCTTTAGCGCTCTAAGAGGACATTGCTAGAGACACATTTGGCGCAGTTCACGGTTGTATTTAGTACACTTGTTAATATGGACATATCAGACCCTTTATTTTTCTGGCTCCAATACAAATAGACCCAGGAAGTCTCACCCATGGACCCCCAACAAGAGAAAATGTTTCTTTCCCCCTTATGCAAATCTGTAAAAACAAAGTAGGCTTATTCTTCAGGGCTATCTAAAGACTGCTGTGTGTCAACACACAAAATCATTTCTCACAGTGGTATCACTTGCTGGATATGTTCCTTCCCTCCAACTACAGCAGATGGTGTTTCATAGTTGGTCACAAATGGCTGTCAGCGAGCGTTTGTCTGCCTGCCAGTAACCTGTAGTTCGGGGACTCCCTCAGAGAGTGTACCAGCACTGACTCTGCTGATAGCAGCATCTGAGAAAATGATCCGTCCTTTCTTGTCAGGCACAAAATTAGCCATCTCACTTTCAAACTGTTGACAAGGGGGATATGAAAAAAGTAAGGGCTGTGCTGGCTCAGATGATGTTTCTCCAGCTCTGGTTCGAGGCAGCAAGCGCTGACTACAGAGGAGAAGCTGCCTTTACCACGGTGAATATTGACCTCTGGTGAAAGATGGAGATCCGAATGTGGCCCCCTCCTGGTGTCAGAATTTTGTGTGGCATTTCCACCACCACCTTTCCCGAGCTCAGTTTAGATTTCTCTTGGCTGGGATTAGTGATGAGGAGGAGATGACCTTTAGTGACATTGCCCTGTAGCAGGAAAAAGCCTTTGACCAGCTGAAGGTCCCAATGCACCAGCCAGGTTTGCTGCTGGCTTCACAAGCACAGGGAGAAGGCAGGCAGCCAGCATCAACCATGACTGCAGCCTTGTCCCAGCAGCAGGGAACAGGAGGGACAAGGGAAACAGGAGGCAACAGTGACGGAGACCAAATACTTCTGTCCCTGTCACCTGAGACAGAAAACAGCTTTGGATGCTCTGCAGCAGCCTGTAACAGCAGCCATTACCTTGCTGGTGCACACCCACTTTTCAAGCACATGCAGCTACAACCCCAAATGATTTATTTCAACAGAAATCTTAAAGGTGAATCTGTGCAGCAGAGCCAAAACTCTCTACAGCCACTACCTCAAGGTCTCTTACCTGTAGGGTAATTTCTATTTAAAGCCCCAAGTAGGATCTGGACTGGTAAACTTGACTGGCCTCTCTTTCTACCTGACTTAATCTGGGCAGCCAGGTACATCATCCGCCTGGCACACGGGGTGTATGTCACTCACATCTGGGTGGCACCACCCTCAAAGGGGTCTGGCAGCAGGATGCATTCCCAGCTCTTCCACTTTCACACACACGTGTCAACCCTATGTAGTAAAAATAAAAATTATGGTCACAGAATCACAGAATGGTCTGGGCTGGAAGGGACCCCAAGGATCATCATGTTCCAACCCCCCTGCCACAGGCAGGGCCACCAACCTCCGGTTCTGGATCTAGACAAGGTTGCCCGGGGCTCCATCCAACACCTCCAGGGATGGGGCCTCCACCACCTCCCTGGGCAGCCTGTTCCAGCACCTTATCACTTCCCCTGATATCTAACTCAAACCTTTCTCCCTCTAGCTTAAAACCATTCCCCCTGTCCTACCACTATCTACCCTTGTAAAAAGCTGATCCTCCTCTTGTTTATATGCTCCCTATGATCCACCTGAAATGAAATATCCTAAAAAAAGACCAAACCACTTAGCCTCAATGTATTTTTGTGGCTAACTGATGTTAAAAATTAAAAGTCCTAAAAAAAAATAGTTAAATGTCAAAATGAAGAGCTTGGACCTTGTTCAAATAAAACCTTACAGTCTTCTGAAAAGTAAATACTGTGGTAATTTGATTTCATTAAGATTGGCATCTCCCCATAAACCCACTTCTTCCAGTGCAAATTATATTATCAAGTGAACATTCTGAGTTACTTTCTGGAATATTCATAAACAAACTCAAACTCACACAGTAAGTACAAAACGCCAATGACAACTACCCAGAACAAAAAGGACATGAAAGTTTTGCTTAGTTGGAAACAGGCTCGTAATGAAAATTCAACTTTTTCAACAGAATAGATTTTTTTTTAAGATTAGTGAAAGTGGAATGTACAAGAAAAGCTGGATATAAATTCTCCCATCATGATCTTGTTGCGTAAAACCTATTTCGATATTGCAATTTTCCATTTTCTCAGAGTTTCAATCCTGGATTTATTTTTTCATATACAGGTATGTCTGTTTCTATTATCCTTTGGCTACAAAGATTTTTCTGATAAAAAGAGAGAGAGAACCTACCTGAGGTAAAGCCATCTGCCTGAGACTTTAACTCAGGTGCCCAGTGAGAATTATGGAAGCACCTGTTTCATTACTGATCCGAATGGATACAATAGGAGAACGATGACTGGATTAAGCTTGATCCTCAGGAGGATCAAGCCTTAACTCTCATCCACCGTTGTGTTTGAGCATGCAGTCTGAGCAGGACAACACAAACATCTAAAGTTACATGGCTGTATAAATATTCTCCCCACATTTTGATTGTTATACTTTCCAGAATATGGCCAGGAGGGGTTGACTGCCTCCTTTCACAGGTATGTGCAAACCCAGCTCAGCTTACTCTGCTACCTGGTAAGCCATTAAGCCCAGTATTGGGTTTGCCCAGATACATTATTGTGTTTGCGTGTGTTCCAGTCACAAGAACATGGTGATATTCATATCCTGGGAGACTTAGAGATAGTCTATTAGTAACTCAATGGCAGGTATGTCAATTTCTGCAGCCTCTCTTTTTAGGGCTAAAGTGCAGGGTATTATACAACAAGTAAAACAGTCATTTCTGAGAGAGCACTGCTTCAGGCAAAGATCCAAAAAGAAAAGCCTGCTGAAATCTCCCCAGAACCCAGCTTCTTCCTAATATTCCCCCTTCAAAAAATCCATGGGGACAGTACTTGCTTCGTGGATGTTTTCAGAACATACCTTTCCACTCTGGAAGTACAAGAAGGGATCAAACCACCGCCATCTGCTCCAGTGTGCCAAGCATGCATGCTTTGGGAAAAGTGCTCTCCTGAACCAGTATCCTCACTCTTTATGTTGCCTTGTTAATTTGACTAAGACCATTGGTGTCCAAAGGTAACATAGTGGCCACTTCAGATCTCATTTAGTCAGGAGAAGAATTGAGCCACTTCAGAGAAGTATGGTCCATTGTGTGGCCTGTCATGGGGACCATTTTCAATACCAGCCGCCATGGTCAACTGAGTTGGTTGCTCTGTCCAAGCTGAGCAGAAGGCATACACAGAGTTTTGGATGTCAGCGATTTGCACAAGAATGCTGCCCTGAACCAGGAAGATGACATGGCTTTTGAGGCAGTCTGCAGTGCTCTCATGCCCTACTGGGAGCTCTGCTGCTACACATGGCAAATCATGCACTAGGCCAGGGCTCTGAAGGCAGGGATGGATCTGTGGGCTTACACGCACCAGGAAATCCCGTAGTACCGCATCTGAGCATCTGGCTCATTTTGGGCACCTGAGCATTTGAGCATCTGCCTCAAGTTGGCAGTGGTGGATGTATGGGATGAACAAGCATAAGGCTGTCTCGTGGGTTTGGTTGGGACAGTAAGTTGGGGAAATATCTGAAGTTACTTGGGGAACTCTACCACACCATAAGTTTAATATTTAAAACATAGTTTCCTAAATTTATAGTACCTACTTTTCTTGAGCATGACCTTTTTCCCTGGAATTTCTCTCACTCGACTGAGTTTCTTATCTTTAGTCAAGCTGAAAAAGAGTTGGGGTTTTTGGTACAGGAATTTCATTAGCTTTTTGATAAAGTTGTCAAGGAAAAACACTGGTACTCTGCCATATGGAAGAATTTATTCACCACCAAGTATGTAAATTAGATTACATCCTTGATGGCAGCTGTGTTAATTAGCATATCTTGGTCCCCTGCTTGCTAGGACTGGACCCAAAGTTTGTATGCTTTGGTTGGGGTTTTTTTTTCTTTTTTTTTTTCCCCAAGCTAATCTCAAGGCCTTTACAAAACCCATTAACCTGGCCAGATCTGTCTCAGATCCCTGCAAGAATCTGTCTGAGAATTAGAAATTCCTTTCAGCATTTGTCCTCTGACAGGGTCTCTCTGGCTGAAGACCTTGGCAGGGCTGAGGAGATTAACAGGAACCCCTTTGGGAACTGAGGAGATCTGCTTCACAACATGGCTTCAAATGTTGACTGGGCTCATTATGAGGTGTGGAAGCTCTGCAACAGCCCCTGAGTTAATTAAGGGAACTTGCCAAGACCTGTCAGACACTTGGTGATCGGCATTGGATCCTTCAGACTTTTGGCAAAGCTTTGGAGACAGCGACATGCCAGTGAAAAGCTCTGGCTGTGCTAAGTAACCACAAGCACATTCTCCCAGAGTTACCACCATTTCTTGGAAATGGCAAGAGCAAAAGAGCAATTAATGAGTTTCACAGCAAACCAGGTCTGATGTCTCTTGCTCTCTCCACAATTTGACCC
>VXBZ01000168.1:1135729-1166766 GCA_013399135.1 Heliornis fulica | reverse complement strand
CCACCCAATTACTCAAGTAGTAAAATGCTCCATTTTCCCAAGATCTTTATTGCTCATTCGATGGGATAATTTATATCGGTTAAAATAAAAAATATTAAAAATCTCTTGCACCCTGACCAGACACATTTGGAAATCTTTAGAAAGATATTTGAATATGCATCTTGAAAATCCTTGTGGTGAATTGATACAGAGCAAACTAAAATTTATAGTACTTTATTGGTACTTTACAGCATATAATTGTGATAATTTACCTCTGGGAAATCCATCAGTCTCAACTCTGTCAATTATTTATCAGCCAGGGCCTATGAATATTTGCAGGATAGCAGATGTTTACTTTTCTTGTAGAGTGGTGTGTTTTCACATATTTACAGATTCACAGAATGTCAGGAGTTGGAAGGGACCTTGAAAGATCATCTAGTCCACCCACCCTGCCCGAGCAGGATCACCTAGATTAAATCTCACAGGAACGTGTCCATATTGGTCTTGAATGTCTCCAGAAAAGGAGACTCCACAACCTCTCTGGGCAACCTGTGCCAGTGCTCTGTCACCCTCACAGTGAAATAGTTCTTTCTTACATTCAGATGAAATTTCCTATGTTCCAGTTTGGACCCATTGCCCCTTGTTCTATCACTGGCCATCACTGAGAAGAGCCTGGATCCATCCTCCTGGCACTCACCCTTTACATATTTATAAATGTTAATGAGGTCACCCCTCAGTCTCCTCTTCTCCAAGCTAAAGAGACCCAGCTCCCTCATCCTTTCCTCATAAGAAAGATGTTCCACTTCTTTCATCATCTTAGTGGCCCTGAGCTGGACTCTCTCAAGGAGTTGTATGTCCTTCTGGAACTGAGGGGCCCAGAACTGGACACAATATCCTAGGTGTGGTCTCACCAGGGCAGAATATAGTGGGGGAAAGATGTCTCTTGACCTACTAGCCACCCCTCTTCTAATACATCCCAGGATGTCATTGTCCTTGTTCACGAGGGCACATTGCTGTCCACCAGGATCCCCGGGACCATCTCAACTACACTTCTCTGTTTTCATCCAAAAAAAGTTGTTATCAGCAAGACAAAATAAACTTGGAAGAAGGATGTGATTGACAGGACTGCTGATAAATGATAGAGAGTGGCTTGGCAAGCTCCTCTGCCAACTCCTTCAGCACTCTTGGGTGGATCCCATCCGGCCCCATAAACTTGTGGATGTCCAGGTCGCATAGCAGGTCAAAGACTGCTTCCTCCTGGATTATGGGGGGTTTATTCCACTCTCTGTTCCCATCTTCCAACTCAGGAGGAGCTGAATATGGAATAGTTTATTCCACTCTCTATCATTTATCAGCAGTCCTGGAGAACAGGGGAGGTCCCAGATGACTGGAGGTTGGCAAACGCAGCAAACAAAAGTCAACAATGTTGTTGACAGTGTTAGGTCTAAGGACCATTCCCATTATGTGCAGATGTGTTACTCTCTCCGTTCATCAGCTCAGCTATGGGATGCTGGCTAATGATGCTCTGAGCTTTTAATTTGATGTATCTTCCTTCACTGCAATCTGATGTCTATGTCCAGCTGCGTGATGTGATTGATCAGATACCCTCCTGTCCACAGCCTTATTGCATCTTGCCCTGCTTTCATCTGTCCAACCAAGAGCAGCAGTAGAGGAGAAACTTGAAGGAAGTTTGAGAGATCACCAGCCTCATTCTGCAAACATTTCTATAGAGAAGACTCCTGCATGCCAACCACCCTCAGCAAACACAGTGCTTGGTAATAGAGTTTAAGGGCATGAGAAAGAAAAATATCTCTCCTTTGCAGTCTCCACCCAAGTTAGTATGACTTGGATTAGGGTGTAAGTGATAAAAACTTTTTCCAGTACTTTTGTTTTCAGCCATTTTCTGAATATAGACATTACTATAATCCAAGTATTTGACCTTCATACAAACACATTCTGGTGCCTTCAATTAATTTAAAAGTGTGTTTTGGGGATTGATTGGATAATTTGGTGTTTTAGTGGAAATGTTCTGCTTCATGTCCTGTATTTCACTGACTGAGGACAGTACTTGTGGGAGGTTTTGTACCTAAGTCCATACCTCCAAAAATGAAACTTCAAGTGTGACCTCACTGTGACACCCCCAATCTTTTCCTTGTTTGACAACAGCATGAGGATCAAGGCAGTTTGGAGCTTTTAGTATTGCACAGTCCCAGACGGCTTCCTCTGTTTCATGGGCACCCACCTGTTGGGTCCCCATGTCACACATGCCTACACATTTCAGTGTCAACAACTTAGCTGGCTCAGGATGTTCTTGCTCCATTTGCCACAAGAGCAAACTTCTGTTTTGCTCGGGTACTTAAGCACAGAGCTCAAAATAAACACATTGTAAAGCCAGATATTGACACTCAGCCTCAGTAGGCCAAGGTGCCACTTGCTGTGACAATGAGTTAGGATGCTGTAAGCAGGAGGCATGATTCCCTTGCTGCATGGGTACACCTGTAGCCTTGCGTTTGTATGACACTGATGCCAAGGATTTGTGGCCCATGATTTGGGTTCCTCAGTGCTACTCTAAAATGTCTGCTACTGTTGATTGACAATGTTGAAGATGATTCTTATGCTGCTGTTAATTCTTCAGGAAACTGTGAAGGAAACTGACAGGTAACAGTTAAGGGAACAAAGGATTTTCTCAATCTGAAAACTTACTTTTCAGACTCAACAGTCCACCAGTGTAAGAACATGTATTTCTTTCCTTCTGTGAAGATACTTTTGCTGCTTCCTCCTTGGTGCCCAGATTCTTTGAATATTCCTGTTCTCTCATCCCTAAGTTGCAGTAATCCTTGAGCCAACTGGTACAACTGGGAGCGAAACTACACCCCTTCATACTCTTGACCATGTTAAATTAATGCTCTGTCTATACAGAATGGCTCATTAGATTGGTATAAAATTTATGGTAATGCCAATGAGCTTAAGTATTGATAGTTAATGGCATCACAGAACAGAAGTTAATGAGTACGGAGAAATCCTAACATAGAGCAGAAATAGTTACTTCCTCAATTTATTGACATGGATGCTGGGGACTGATTAGTTTAAGTATTAATTAAAAGATTAACTGACTCCTTCACTATATCATTTCTTAAGCTTTCTGCCTTGGGCCCATTTACACACTCAACTAAATACTTGTTTAACATCACTGCAGTTCAAGACAGTATTTATGTCAACACTTAAGTATATACCAAACCACTCTTCTAAATAGAGTTATTTTCTGAAAACGTTTTTTTTGTCTTTGCATTTCATACCATTATTTTTCCTTCAGTTATTGTTAAAAAAATAATGTTGTGAGCCTTTTTATTTCCAGACTAACAAAAATATGTTAGATCTCCTTCTGTTAGCACCAAAAGCCGTATGTTCTTGGCTGTTTTTAAGTATCCTGAGTTATGTCTGTTCACTGAAGTTTAATCCTGGGAAGACCAGTCACGTAGTTCACCAGGTTTGATCTTGGTGTTAATTTTTGTTGCACTAAACATAAACCAGTTTGCTCTCTCAAAAATAGCAATTTATACAGTGGTTAGAATCAGAAAAGAGAAAGACAATTTGCAAAGCATTTCCAGGATTTTTTCAGCCATAAACCACTCTCACAGAGTCAGCCAGGGATTACTAAAATAAACTTCTTGGAATTACACTACTAAATGAAACCAAATTGCTTTCCTAATCCATGTATTGTACAGATTTTCCTATTGCAAGATAGCATTTAAGATTGTTTTTCAAATCCCAGTGCAATAGGTAGAGCCTTGGGAGTTCTGGGCAGCATTATGATGACAGCAACGTTTGTCTACCTGCATTTCATCTGACAGGGCAGAAGCCAGACCAGAGGCTGCAAAGGCCCTTTCCATATACTGCTGTGAGAAAACCAGACCCAAAGAAGACTTACTAAGACTGTTGAGTCAATCATTTCACTTCTCTTTTGCTCTTGCTATGTATGCAACATCAGTAGTGCATTTCCTACATTAGTAGGAAAACTAATTTGGGGAGAGTAGGTCTGCCACGAATAAATCCAAGTTGCAACCAACACTTCCTTCAAAACAGACCAATGGGAAATTGTAATTCCACGGAGAAACATTATGAGCCAAGCTCTTATCACACTGAAACACACAAAAATCACGTGGAGGGTGGGGCAGGTCCTGACTAAGTGCAAAAATTTGGTTTAGTTCAGGTAAAAATCATCAGTGCAGAATTAGGAAAGCTTGTTTTTCATCAAAAAAGGTGAGCAGTAGTAACAGAAGCCAGCAGTAAAGAAACGTCACATTTTGGAGGCTTCATATTTTGCTGGAAATATTCTCTATAGCACTCACACTAATATGCATACAAGCATCTGCACGTGTGTAGTCAGGCGTGTGCATGGGAATGCACTCGGTTTCCACGCAGATGGGCATCGTGTTTTGTGGTGAAACAACCCATCCGTTGAAGATGAGGCAATGCTTCTTCATCCTTAGCCCTTGTCTGGTCCCTGCCCAGGACTGTCTGCTTCTCCACAGGGATTTGCCAGTGGTCTCTCAAGAAAAACCACAAAAGTGGTTTGAGAGGGCTCCTTCTGGCTGGTGTCTTTTCTGGCGAATCTTTCTGCTTCTTAGGATGAGCTGTGCTCCCTGAAAAGCACAGTTAGTTGTGACCTCATACATTTCACGAAGGGATCAGCTTTGAGAATCTGATGCCCCGTTTCTTTCCTGGTTAAAGTCCATCCCCCATTATTACACATCCTCCCACTGTGTGACTGGGACACTGGTGTTCCCTCCTGTTACATGCAGAGACCTACTCCCATGGGGAGCGGGAACCAGCGTGCCACCGCGGGACACGTACCCTGTGTCACCAGAGTCGGCTGGTTGCAGCTGAAAAGCTTCTGAGATTTAAACACACCCACTGTCCCCGCCCCCAAACATTGCAGAGGTGCCCAGGAAGCATAGCTGTTCCTGGTTTTCCTTAAAGGTATCAGCCCTCAGCTCCAGGGAGGTGGCATCGGTTGCGTGGGTCGGGAAGCATCTTCCCCGGCAAAGATGTTGGTGAGCAGCGTGTGTGGGGGTAGAGCGTGCTGTGGGAGACTACCGCGGGCTGATATGAGAGATGATATCGGAGATTAGTTAACCGTATGGGCTGAGTCCCCGGGGAGGTGTGTGAAATGAATCAGATTAAACAAAATTGATAATGTGAATACTTAATCAAACAGACAAAGGTAGTCTGCACAGCTAATTAGGGGCAAATAGAGTGTCCCTCTTGTACCTCATTTAACTGACAAATTGTGCAGACAGTTTTAATGGGAGTCTGTTTAGCAAAGAGAAGGCTGTACAGTTGACAGCTTGGCAAAATGTGGTTTCTGTAACACCACATGATGCTTATGGAAATTAGCCTGGTGCAGCTGAGCTCTGAGTAGGTGAGAGCTGCCCAAACTCTAGTAAAATGGTAAAATGGACCTTTTGTAGGCCTCTGCTCCTGACTTCTTAAAGGGACCTAGACACTTTTCCGTGAGCTGGCAAGGAACATTTCTGAAGAGACGTAAAGGATCCTTATGATACCAGAAAGGACCACGCTTGTAACCAAGAGGGCAGATAAAAATTTCAGGCTACATCACCTTAGCTTATTGCAGTTTTCTGGGTGGGTTCTTAGTAAAAACAAAGTCACTTCCTCAGGTTCTCAGGTGGCATGTCAATATGAATTACCGTCAGCGTTTCACACATGAAAAAATACTGGTGCAAAGCGATCATCTGAGTCCTGTGATATGGGCTGACTCCAGGGTCAGGATGAGGACTGAGCAGTGAACCAAGCGTGGGGCACAGGACAGTCTCTGCTGCACTGTGGAGTGACTCTCTGAACGAATGCGGGTCTCCAGTTTCTTAAGCCTTGAGTAACACAGATGCCAATCTTTTCTAGATTTTCTGATAACCCCTTCCTCTGCATCTGTCTCCTTATCCAAAATAACCACAGCCCTTCATTGCCTCTCCCTGCATGTTCCTGAGGCCCACACACCTAACCCTCTTCCACTGAAGATGTTTGCATATATTGTAAACTCTGATGAGAGAGTTTATAAACGTGAACTGGAGACTGATTCCTTCAGGAAGGTGAGACAAGTGGACAAATGTGGCTAGTTCTCAGTTGCCTTCACCAGTTGCTACATGAGCAGTTGCTGTTGCTACTGATAGAAGAAAGCAAAGTGCCTTGCTGGCAAAAGGAGCTCAGCTAAATGCGTCTTAAATTTGTGAAACTGTATTCAGGTTTCTTCTCTATTTTTGCATCTGCATCTGTTTATAGAACATAATTTCTAGCGTGATAAATGGGAGACTCGCAAGAGATTTAACAAGGATTTTGAGCAAATCTCTTCGTGTTGGTTCTGCTCAAAATACTGCTCTGCCTCACGCTGAGTGTCATCAGGAGCAAGGGGAGGAGACCTATCCCTACTAGACCAGCTAAGGGTAATACAAGTTTTGCTGGGAGCATTTTGTAGGACATAACACCTTCTGTGGCTAGGCCTCTCTGGCTGAAGATTTTGCTGGCTGCTAAACATCACAAGGATTTATTTAGTGAACGTGTATGAGTACACCAGTGGGTGTGCACATCTGTGTGCTCAGACAAGCTATACATTTTGACTGTAAAAGCAGCATACTGTAATGCTTAGAGAGTGGGAAGTCTGAGGCTGTAATGCAAACCATTGCTTTCTATTCGATGCTGGCTGTTTCACTTCACTCTCCCCCATACCTCAGTTCCTACACCTACAGAATCAAAAGGATCACCTTTTGTACCTCAGAGCACTATTAGAAAGAAATCACATCTTCACCACAACCCTTGCTGCTAAAGCACAGGATCTAGCACAGGCTCAAATTCCTAGCTAGTGAGAACTGGGTAGTGCAGCCAAAACCACACGTTGAAAGTGTCCAGGAAGAAAGCGCAAAGCCCAGGGAATTTGTGGCTTCTGCTGTTGGTTCTCATTTGGCAAGCACATTAACCTCCTTCCCTTCCAGCTGAGTGGCACTTACCACCTCAGCACTGCAAGGACTTCAGCAGAAGAAAAATTGAGTGCCGTCATCTCCACAATAGCGTGGAGTGTTGTAACATTTGACATCTGACTTATGCTCAAACATCGCCCACTGCTGAAAGGCATGAGTTTATGATGGAACATAAAGACGGTGAGCGCATGAGCAGAACCGAACATTTCAGGAGTCAAGCATATTACATGTGTAATAAAGCTGCAAAGACAAGGCACTGATGAGAGCTAATGCTTTGGCTGAATTGACTTCAGGAGCTCTCCCTGTGAAGCTCTGTCCCTTCAAGAAAAAATCCTAAACACGGAAATTGTAGAGAAACTAATTTAAAGGTGGGGGGAAATGTAAATTATTTAATCAAACCAATGTCACACAGCAGTTGCAAAACTTAAAACTTGACCCTTGTATAGCTGTGGATTATTTTTGCCTGTTTGTGCTAGTTTGGTTTTTTTTTTCTTTCATGTCTTCTCAAGCAATCTCCATAACATGTGAGGCCATTCGATTTATTTACTGAGTAGTTCACATATTTGGGCAGAAGTCTGTGTAAACCAACGATTTCTATTCTGGTCCCTAGTGACTTACTCCTCTTAGCCTGTCTCTATCGGTCTGAAATGGGGGGAATAGAAACTTTCTACAGAAACACAAATGTTTGAGTGGGACATTTAGCACTTGGAGAACAGAAAAAGAAGGGGAAAAGGAAAGGATGAGTGAGAGAATGAAGGAATGAACAGGCAATAGAACAAAAGAGAAAGAAATAGAAGTTTTATGGGGAAGCTTCTGTTTGAAGGGCCCAAATCTCTCTCCCACGCCTCTGAGGAGCAGCCCTACTGTCAGGTGGACACAATCCAGCTACCATAGTGCCTGAAAAAACCTTTTGGAAGCAGGAGGGTTTCTTTTTTTAACCTCTTCTCCAACTTATTAAAGCCTAGGTAAATCCCACCAGCTCCCTCACGAAACGCTTGCCTGGGCAAAAGTTTTTCCAGAGCATTTCATGAGTCTCACATAATTGAAATAGGAGGGGGCTCCAGCCTGCTTCAATAGAGCGGTTTGAGTTAATTGATAAACCTCCCCTTTTTATTATCAGTGCTACCCTTCTGTCTGAAAGGCAGGGACATTTCCTTGTGGGATTTGAGCAAATATTGGAAATTGCAGAGGCAAATTAGCAGGGGCCACAAACCAGAAGTGACAGCTCAAGGAGGGTGGTGGAGGGAGTGGAGCAATCCCTTACCAGTAGCAATTGGCCAGACTTATCATATGGACTAATCACAACAGAGCTGGTGAAATAATGGGCACCAGATGTTAGCGCTTTGTAGACGTTTGCTCTCTGGAGACCAGCTCTGCCAAGCGAGCTCCCCGGGAGCAGGAGCATGGCTTTCTCCTCTATTAATAGGACAGGGGGCTGCTGGTCAGCCACTATTCCACGTATTTAATTGGTGACGCTACAGCTCCTTTCCCCAGCTTAAGGAATATTTACATTCTTGAGGAGCATTTCCATGGCTTGTATGCCTTAGCTTCCTGACACTTTGTTTTGTTACAAGATTCTTCTGGATGAGTGATTGAAAACTAGTCATGCAATAGATGGAATCATTAGTGCTTGCCTCCACAGAGGTCTTTAATAGGGATGTTACTTTGCAAAGTGCTGAAAATGCCCCTGAGATCTTCTACAGCTGCAAAGATTTTACTGGCAGGGGGAGTAGGAGAGAATAGGGTGGTAATGTTTCCCCCAGGAGCTTTGCAGAGAAAGCCCTAAACTGCTCCCCAGAGCTCAGGAGCTGCAAATCTAGATAGAGAGCAAAGCAGGCTCCTCTCTTGCTCTTATGTGCCCTGCTCCCAGACCAGGTCTGACCACAATGTGGCCTTATAGGATTAGTTTACACCTCTGTGATTATTTGTACTAAGCTTGCTTGACAAGACAGAGATTTGCAGCTAAGCTTCTGCAAACAGCACTGCCACCAGCACTACTGAACACTGTGCGGTGCCATGGCTTGGAGGGACAAAGAGTGTGTGGATTGGATTCTGTGCAGGGCATCAACTCTGGATAGGTAGTCATCCTGGTAGGTTGGCAAAGAGGGTAAAGGACCTCTCCTAAAGCAGAGGTGGCACAGAAGACAGTCACAGAGTTAAATATTACTGCTACTTAAAATTGCATGGCTAGATCTGTAAGCCACATCTGCTGTGGTTTATTCTAAGGGAGCCAAGTCTGTGCAGTGAGCCCTATCACCACCAGTGCAGGGCACAGAGCAGAGCTCCTCCTCCCCTGTCTCCAGCACTGCAAACCAATTCGCTCTTCTCCCTTCTTTCCCTTTCCCTGCAGCGGCCTGGCACTGCCTGACCGTGGTTTCAGTCGGGCAGGTGGGACCTGTCTCTCCAACATGATCTGTCCACCTCCCAGAGCAGGGTGTCCCAAGGTTTTTCACAGTCAGAGACCCCTGTCTGCAGAGGCAGTTTAACATGGATTGCATTTTGGAATACTGAGCAAACAACAAAAACTGTTTCCCACAGCCAAAGTGTCAGACAGGTCCTGTCCACCATGTCCAAAATCTGAGGTGCAGGCAGCTAGCTCTGTCTCTTCTTACCTTCATACTCCTTGTCTAAGAAGAAAGGTGCTTTGATGAGGAAGACCTATAATGATAATTTACATGTCCATAAATCATATGATAAATACAGAATTATAAGAACAGACTCAGATATTTTTAGCAGAAATATATACTATGTGGTTTAAGAGACACTAGTACATTTGTGTGCTTTGGGTCAGTAGGACTACAGGGCTTTTGGATCAGAGCAGGCTTGTCAGTGGCAGAAGAGAATGGAAGCACCACTGCCCCATCCCTACAAAAAAGACCTGCCATCTATTCTCTGGGACCTCTGTAAGCAAAAGCAAGAGATTTAGGCTTGGAGCTTATAGAGCAGCTTTCAAGAGTAAATGGCAACAAATAACTCACCTTTGACTTCCAGGTTGGATTTCAGAGCTTCTTTCTTCTCTTATTCAATGCTTTTTGGCATCAGCAGAGTTTGCCAGAACTTCAGGTGTTCTGGGGACCTCCCTTATTGGCACCATGAAGGCACCTGGGTTTCAGAAAACACTGAGCGCTTCCTTTCTGAAAAGAGAGAACTCACATTTTGCTTACTAAGGAGCCCAGGTTGCACCAGGCACTGGAAACAGTTTCTCATGGAATCCCAGCCATAGCATTTAAAGGGAATGGCAGGCCCAAATGAGCTACCCTCCTGAAAGGGACACTGATGGACAGGACCATTGGTCATGCAGCTCCACTCATTCATAGCTGGCAAGGACCTGGCATCTCATGGAAATTACATGTTACCAGGTTTGTTATTGTAGCTATTAGAACTAAATTAATTCAGACATGCAGCTTGTTGAGTCTGAATAATGGACTTTGGTTTTTAGCATCACCTGTAACACATTCACTTTACATTTTCTTTTCTGCGTTAAGATTTCAGGGTGTATTTATTCCTAAAAGCATGAGTAATTTTTTGTGTATGTGAGAGAGCTTAGAAAAACAGAATGGATGGAGTCAGAAAAATTGACAATTTCCATTTAAATGCCAAATGTTTCTTAACTACAATCTGCATCTAAAACAAAACAAAACAAAAAAACCAAACCCAAAACACCCTGAAAGACACAGACATTCCTTGCAGCCATTAACACTGTTCCTGTGGTCTCCCAAGAGTTGGAGCTTTTTCTTTTGACACTTGAGATCAAATGATCAATCACTGAATACTTCCTCCTGTGACTGGATTAGTGATCAGTTGCCATCCACCAGGAACATCTTCTCCTCCTCTCTACAGGATGCATTTCAACTTGATACAGCAACTTAGCTTTTGCGATGGAAATCACCAGCCTGATAATGTCTGGTGGCCCAACTATGTTGGCAGGAGTGCCCCAACCAAAAAGTTGAGAAAGTAATAAGTCAGAGATCTTCCATCAACTCCTGTCAGTGGCAGGAATGTCCCCTTTTCCTGACGAGCTGCCTTTCAAACCTTGGCAGAGCCATTACCAATTCTATGGCTGCATTTCCCTGCATTTGGGGCCATCTGTCTTTACTCCTTCCATTCTGAAGTCAGAAAAGAAAATTATTTTCACATTAGCAACTCGTTAAATGGCCCCAAACTTGTAGCACAATCACTGCTGGAGCCAAACCCATTGTTTTTACACTTCCAAATACCTACTTGGAGGCATTGTTTGAAGATCAGGGTCTGGCTTGAAGGACCTTCTGTCATGCACATGGGCAAGTGGGTGGGGTGGAGCCCTGTCACCCTCATCCATCATTCTCCATCAATGTCACCGCCACCTGCAGAGACATTACCCCCAGACAGTCACTCACAGGATTGCTTATTTCTGTCCATCATCATGAGCAGAACGAGAGGATATGAGCAGTCAGTATCAAAGATTCCTAAGGCTTGTTTAAGACAGCAGAGATCTGGAAGAGCATCCAAAGACTACAGGGAGTCGCACTTTGAACTTAGTTTCTGAGCACAAAGAAGCTCTTAGAGGGTCAGGTACAGTGTGGATTCTCACCATACTAATGCTCAAGGCTGTTGCTGATCAATCCATACAAAAATACAGTGCCTCTGGCTGGGGAAAAACAGAAAGGCTGTTGCTTCAGCAAAGCTGTGTTTCAGCAGAGTCTCAACACCCATTTTGTGGTTCTTTATGTCATTCTCAGAAGGGAAACCCAGAGGTTTCCTTTGAAGATCTGCCTCAGACTCATCCTAAGGATTCATCCACAGCTGCTTGGTTTCCCCTCCCTGGACTGAACAATGGTCTACCTCACGACTGAAAGTGCCTGGCGGGGGAGGGGCATGAGGGGAGCAAAACCTGCTTGTGGTACTGCCCCACCAAGCCTCAGCAGGTATCCCTGCTGCAGAAGGCAGTGCTCACCTCATGGCCCTGTGCTGGGAGAAGTACACTGGAGAGCAGTGATGGGAGAGCGGGACAAGCCATGAAAGAGTAAACACGTTTCTGCGATGCCTGGGTAAGCCCATGCCCACATCTGACCAAAGTTTAAAACTTCAGCCACAGAAACTGGCTGCTGAAATCCTCTTTGGGAACAGTCCTGAGCCCCTCAGCCTGCCCAGCAGCTTCAAGGAGATGCTAGATGCGGTACCCTCTCTCCTCAACTTTTCCAAAGCGGTCGTGTTTCCGAGAGTGGCTTTCCTGAGAGCTGACACGGAGCTTTAGGAGATGCAGCTGCATTTTCGAGGCCAAGCAAAACATTTCCTGCGTTGCATATGAAAAGCCTTCTGGGAATCAGAGGGTATTAATCAATTTTAAATGTACCATTCCTTGCCTTTAAAAAAAATCAGAGCTCCTCTCACATTGTCAAAGCCTCCCCGAGCCCTTTCTGTCCCGGGAGCCGATCACTGTGAAATGAGGACACGTCGCAGCATAGCTTATTAGGGGAGCTGGGGTGTTTCCGTTTTGTTTGGGTTCGCACAGAAAAGGGTTTTTTTTCATGGGGGGCTGTGCTTTGACAGCCTGGTCCTCCCCCGGGCTGGTTAGCATTTAGCAAGGAGCGGCTGACAAAGCTCCTGAGCCACGGAGATCCGCAAGGTGCTTGCAGCTGGCACAGATAACCTCATTAGAAATTCATTTTTTCCTGTCATAATAACAAAGTGCAGAGCAGCGGTGGCAACATAGTTTCGTATGGGAAAGCACACAAAAGGGGACAGCTGAAAGAAGCTGTGCTTTTCTCCTGTATTTCCAGCCCGACAGAAGCATCTTCAAAGGGAGCAGCCTTGCCCGTCCGCCGCACCCTCTTTGGCCTGAATCGCTTGAATGGCATTTTATACACCTACTGCACCCTGGGGCCAGCCAGCCTCTGGGAAACCCATTCACCCGGCCCGCACCTTCTTCCCGGCCGTTTTGTTGTTTCCTACCCCGCAGAAGCAGCGGGCAGATAAAAATGACACCCCCGGCTTGTGAGCGTCAGCTCCCTCGCAAGCATTTCTGCAGCCGCAGGCCGGGTTTGTTCCAGGCAGGGTAGGGAGCCTCCCGAAGCAGAGCATGATTGACCTCTAAATCCCCACTCGGATTATTTGTACAGCGAGAGCAAAGTACGTTTAGGAAGGCAGGAGGTAAAGGAGAGCGGCATTGCTACTGCGGCTGCGCGCCTGGGATAACGCACGGATGAGTGCTGGTGAGGAGACTAAAGAGTCGGTCACTGAGGAGATGGAGAGTGGCAATGAGTGACCCTTGTCGTGCACAAGCACCTTGATCCACCTTCCCAAAGCTGTCTGAAGGACAGGAGATTTCATCTTCCTACAAATGCAGAGCAGGAGCCTGAAAAAGATTGCATTGCAAAACCTTGGCTTCATTTCTCTCCCCGACTTTTTCTTCTCCAACTTTCCCTCCCTTTTTTTTTTGTTTTGTTTTTTCTCCTGATATCACCAGACACATTAGAAAAGACAAGAGAGACAGACAGAAGGTAAACAAGTAGCATGGAATGGGAGAGGCCTGAGAGCCAAGAACTGGAAACCATCAAACTAAGTGGTTACAGTTCAGAAACTTCCCTCTCATACACAGATCAAAACTGCATGTACCAATTGCTATGTTCAGACAAGGGCTTTTTTCCTAAAAAAGACAAAAAAGTAAAAGGGCAACAACAAATCCTGGTGCAAAAATCTTATCCATTCGTGTCACATATTAAACACTGTCACCTCACCATCACGACACTCCTCCCTAAGGCAGCACCAAGAAGCCTTTGCAGAAGTACAGCACATGAATCACTTTTAATCGCTCAGCCTGGACGGGAAGCTGCCAGGGGAGAGCACCAGGCAGACCACCGCTGCAAATGCAGCACTCACAGCTTTCTGTCAGAGAAATCTGAATCTCCAGAGCCACTTTGCATTATGTGCCAACCCAGGGACACCAGCATCCTGGGCAGTGGGAGTGTGAAGGGGACTGCAGACCGTGAGACAATGAGCAGCAGGAAAACCTTTAACACATTCCAGGAATACTGTCATCCATGCAAGAATAATGTATAATTGCCTTTTCTAGAAAAGAAACTAACTGACAGATTAAACCATGGGATATAATCTTGCTATAGACCTTGGCAACAAAATTATGCTCAGCAAATGGGGATTCAGTGTAGCTTGGATAAATGTTCAAAAGTGTCCAGATGTACTAATTCTAATTTTAGGCACACTGAGAAGCATTATCTGGCCCTCCAGAGAGCTTTAGCTTTCTCCACTCTCTAAGTGGATCGGATGACTGCCTTAACTTCAGGCTATTGTAAACTTAACCTCCTCCATCCCTCAATGCCACATTTCAGAAGTAATTTAGTCAAGGGTATGGACCATACTAGCATGCCTACTGGCACAGTTAGTAATCTGCAAGCACAAAGATATTTGGGATATTCCAAAGTGAGTGACTGGGGAGGACAGGGATGGTGGTACCATCTGAATGCGATGATGAAACTCAGTGAGAGAAACAAAGCAAAGGCATCCACCACCTTGACCTGTGACAGGAATTTAAGAAATGTGGGAGTGGTGTAGAAGATGTCTACCGGATTGAGCAGGATGCGCACCGAAGGAGAGATGCTGACCTCAGTTAACTTGAGCTGTGCAAACATTTACGTTGTGCTCTCAACTCATCACCACAGTCCCATTTCTTCTTCATCTGTCAGGGGATTTCCAGAGGGTCCCTTGTTCTCTCTAGCTGGAGTATATCTTGGAGGTTAGTGTATTGCTGTCTGATGGGGAGGGTATCCCTATTGTCATCCATCTGCAGTAAGAAGAGAGGCTAGACAAAAGGAAACAGGACTGATTCTAGGTGGAATAATTTATCTGAGATATTGAACATCTGGGCAATTTCTATGGGTCCCCACACTGAAACTGAACTCTGGGTGGTTTGCACGCAGCAGGTTTAGGATATACTTATATGAGAGCTGCAGGTGTCATCTACACTAAATAAAATGGACCATCACTATGTATTCTGTCTCCAAGGCTACGTGGCACAATGAAGCTCATGTCCCAACAACTAAGCAATCTACTTCCCAGGCCTGCATGATCTGGCCCACAGCACCCTGCAAGGACAATGCAAGATTCATACTATCCTCCAAACTGAGGCATCCCCTAGAAAAGCTCTGCCTGACTCAAACGGAGCTTTACCGAGACAGGTGCTAAATACTAACCGGTGGGATTGACTGTGGGAGTGTGCCTGAGCCCACACTCAGACCACAGTCACTAGTTTAGACATGGCCACCCATTGTCTGATAGACTGCTACCACACAGAGGAGGAAAATAAAGGCTACTTGTGTAGAGGTATGAAGGCATAACAATAGAAGGCTGACCAAGAGAAATGATGTATTTGATCTATAGATGAATCCCAATATACCAAAAATTGGGAGATGGTGAATCATTCAGTGAAACTAAACCAAGAATGAGCTCAGAGTTAATATCGGAAAACACAGATTTAACACATGAAAAATCTGTCATAAAGGAGTGGTAATGAAAGTTCATTTGTCAGATTGTCAGAAGCACAGAGGAGCTGGAGCATGAATTAAGCAACATTACAGGTGTGAGACCACTTGGCTGCAATGGGAAAGACTGATTCAGAGCACGGATTTAAGTATCTCTTGACTGCAACCCCTAACAGAGCACTGCTCAATGAAGAGCTGGATGCTTGGGAAGGATGCCCACTTCTTCCATGCAAGCCAGAAGTGGTGCCCTGGTAGAAACATGAGAAATCTCAAAAAGCATGTATCCCTCAATGAAAAACACATACCCATCCATTCTTAACTCATGGCATCCCTGCAGAAATTCAGAGGTAGGTATTGGGTACCTAACGCTGGCTGGGAACAAGAGCTGCTTCATAGATTAATGTAAAATTCTGCAGACTGACATGACACAAAATAAAATAAAATCCTGCTGGTCCCCAGTATACCCTGGGGAGCTGAAAATTTCCTCTAATTGCTGGTCTGCATCCCTCAACCTGAGCTGTACTCTTGCTGATGAGGTGGAACCCAGCAGTTCCAGTTGGGCTCAGAGACCCCTGCTCTCCTCATACCTGCTAAGTACATTGGGCTGAGACTGGTTAACTGGCAAGTCCATCTGAATCCCAAATAACACAGTAAGTAACACAGTAAATTTGGTAATCTGGCAGTATGGCTTGGGGATGATAATGGCTTAGGGATCTCGCATCCTACACTGAGTGTGGCCACCCAGACCTCCGTGCTTGTTTCTTTTAGAGTGTCCAGGATGCAATTAGTGTGAGTCTGCCTGGTGGTGCCTGTGTAACACGGGGAGCAGCAAGCAAAGACCATGGGGAGGGATCACATGGGCACTTAGATAGGGATGTTGGGGTGCTGCAGTTACTAGTGGATGGTCAATAAGAGGCATCATAAGCTTTCTTGTCAGAGGTTTAACTGGTTTATTCTTCTGTCCATCCCAGCAGGCTATTTTTGTTGTTAACTGCTAACATTCCTTTCTGTTGCTCCTTTCCTGCACTGCATTAGACTTGCACGGGGAAAATGGAAAAAGAAGAGGTACAAATTGTCAGAGTCAGAGCTCGAGGGCATCACACCTCATACAGCTACATGAGACATCAAAATCAGGGGAGATGCTTCTCCTGTCCTCAACCCAGAGGGATTGAAGGTCACTTCATTGGCATCTCCAACAACTTCTGTGACCATGCCTGGTCGGTGATGTTTGCAGAATGTCCCACTCTGTGCTCTGTTTCTGGCAGCCTGGCCCTGCCATGCACAAAGAGCATCAGGAAGCAGCCTGGACCCTTGCTCGGTTGAAACCTGCATTGGCTTCATCAGCTCAGGAGTGAGAAAAGGCTTTGAGTAACATTCAGGCGCGTCTGGTATCTGCAGTGGACTCCAGCTCTGCTGAATGGAGAAGGTGATGGACCAGGAGGTGGAACTTTCAGTCCAGACACTGGCAGCCTAGATCATTAGCAACCATACAGCTTATGCCCCCAAGGAAAGGAGCAAATGACATTATAGTAACCAGCTGTGGGATCATGCAGCCCTTTGACATAGCAGGCTGCCTTTTAATCCTGGGTAATTGCAAGTGAGCACCTTGTATGAATTTTGTCCCTATATGAGTCCTGGTCTATGTAATTCACAGTGATGTGAAACACAAACTTCCTCTTGAAGAAAACAGGGCAGGATCAGGCCCAGGGGGAGGCAGGAAATGACTGTCTGAATTGCACCACGTTACCCTTCATCCGGTCTCTGGGTCCATTTCAGCAATGCTTTGGAAGGGGTGCTCCCTATCCTGTTGCTGTCAGGTGGGGGAATTGTTTGTTTTCTTCAGAATTTTATTTCTGTACATTATTATTAATTAATTTTTTCGTGGCCTTGAGTGGAACTGTTTAGAAAGTAGCAGACCCCGAAATTCATTAAATGTGTGAAATGATGGGAGAAAAAGTGTGAAATTGTAACAGTCTGTTTGGGGTTGATTAATAGAAATTTCTCCTGACAGTCCCCGGGCCCTTCTGGGGGTCACTGGAACGGAGCAGCTGTAAAGACAGCAGGAACAATTTAGAGGCTGCCCGGTGGGGCCGTGCAGATTTCAGAACAAGTGGGGAGAGTCCCATGCCCTTGTTCAGGCCAGTGGGAGACGACTGGCCACCACAGTGTCACGTTAACATGCAGATTAGCCCGAGAGGTGCTCCCACTGGCCTCGAAGGGGTTATTTTGCAGCAAGGGAGGTTATTGTTGTTACTGCTGTTTTCAGACCTCCAGCAATGTCACCTAGAAATCTATTCCTGCGGTGCTGCCGCATCTCACCTCCTGTGCTTCGGCTAAACCGCAAAGCGTTAGCAGAGAAAAAGCCTTGTGGTAGACAGTATAACCCACAGTGGTGGAGCTGGGGGGAGATTGCTTTCTTCCTCAGTGGATGGGCCCAAGCTGGGGCTGGACATGGTGCTTGGGCTGCTGCTGGATGAGGTCCTCGGTAGCAAAGGTAGCTAAGACCCAAAGACTAGGGAGGTTGGATGCCTGTGCCCGTGAGGAGGAATATTTCCCTGGATCCCACCGGGTACCCAACATGAACCGCTGCCTTTTTTTTTCCCTTCTTTTTTTTTTTTTTTTTTTTTGTTTTTTTTTTTTTTTGTGAGTGGCTCCATATAGCCAAATGCTTTCACCCTAAGCAAGATACAAAAGAAAACATCAAAGTAAATGTCCCCACACTGACATAAGGCTAGAATAATAGTGACCTAGTAGCTAAAGACTGGGACGAATACTGAAAGTAATTCACTCCCTTCCATAACAATGGGGCATGTGTGACAATGATATATACCAGGAGGCGAGGAGAGCCACTTTTGTTGGGTAGTGATACCCCACAAACCCAATTGTAGAGAGATCAATACTGTCATAGGACAATCATCAAAGACCATCAGCTCATCATATTTTCATACCATAAGCAGCTCAAGGCGCCGGGGCTGCCTCTCCGTCAGAAAGCCCCGCACGGAAATTTGAAGGGTGTGAAATCGACATGATTAATAATTATAGTTATTAGCACATGTACCAGCTGCTCATGTATGGCTTAGCCCGTGATTTATGGGGCCATAAATGCCCATATCTGCTTCTGATGAGGAAAGGAGAAGGGCACGCAGTCATGGGCAAAAAGCATCGTCCCCAGTGCCAGGAGCTTTCCTCCACCCACCCCCGACAATATTGAAAAAAAACAACAAAAATGGGCCAAAAAGTCACCCCTGCTCCACAGCAATGGAAGGAGCCCTTTTGTTCGCATGTCTGCCTTAACGGCGGCTGAAACCTGTCTGCTCAATGTCCCCTAAGCCTTTGAAGTTTGGATCTCAGTTAACAAGGGCTAGAGTTTTCCCTCCCCCCCCCAACTTCATGCTGTTGCCAGGCTGCAAACAATCACCATACATATTACAGATGAAACCACAAGGACCAACAACAGAAGAAGCAAAAACTAATTGTCTAGGTGCCAGAAGTTAAAGCTTTTGTTTCCAAATGTAATTTGATTCCCCTACATCCCACTTCCCCCTGCCCCAGCCCCACCATCCATTTACAACACGGGCCATCATAGAAAATAATTTTAGTTTGACATGACCTGAAAAAATGGTTTAAAATGGCTGTACACACAATATCACCACTCTCCCTCAGTAGATATGACAGTGCGTTAGCTCTTCTGAGGTTTTTCTTGACTTCTGAAGACTTATAATACTGGGTTTTTCCACTTCCTAGAACAAGAAAAGATGATTAGTGCTGCAGAGAGGAGTCACAACCTGCCACTGCCCCTAAATGTGCCAAAATGAAGCACAGAGAGCTGCAGAACTATTTTCCTATAATGTTCCTAGCAGTGGACTAACCACGTCCTGTTCTCCAACAGAAACTGAAGTCAACACCCCATCCCAGGGGTGCTACTCCCAGCAGCATAGAAGTCCGTAGCAATGCTGTGGCCCTTCTCTGGATCAGGTGGCAGCTGAGTGCACAGCAAACAGACCGACTGCATCCTTGTGACATCTCGTGAAATCTTGTGAGCCATGGCATTTCACGAAGCATGCTGATCTTGCACTGACCTGGTGTGCTAGAAACCTCAGCGAGATTCAGGATTTCCTGAATGATGAAGATGAGCGTGACTAAGAGGATAACACAGCACAGTAGTGCATCTCAGGGACTAAAATGATATCAAGATAAAACAAACCCTCTGGCAAACCCTGGAGTTGGGATGTGAGAAGGGTGAGAAAGGGGGTTGTGTCACCGCTCTACAAAATGGTGACCAAATGGTATAGCAGGATAATGGCAAATGCATGGGGTTGCCAAAAGGATGGCTGCTTTTAAATGGTCTCCAAGTGGTTCCTGTAGTTCAAGGTGGAGGAAAGACCAATGTCAATAAAATTATGTAGTATAAATATTTTATTCCATGAAACTCATAGAATTTATTTGTATTTCTTTTCCTTTGGAAAGCAATACTTTGGGCCAAAAAAAATCCACCTGTGTTCATGTAAAATATTTTGTTAAAAAAATTACATATTCTAGGAAAAAAAACCCAAACCCTTTCATAAATGTTTAGTCAGAACCAATGGTTTTCCATCGAAAAGGTATTCTAGTGGAAAAAATTTTGACCTATTCAGAGTGGTTACATGTTATACCCCTTTTCTTCTATACTGAAATGCACCCTTCAAAGAGCCTGCGACTTCCTTCCCGTATGCATATGTTGACCCCTGTCCATGCCCAGGAGGGCCTGATTTTGAAGTGCAAGGTACTAGTGGTAGTTTGGACACCCAGTGTTGCCCATGTCCTAAACATGAAGCTTTTAATGGCTTAAAATTTTAAGTGGCTGTTCTGGTATTGCCTAGGACAGAGTAAATATTCTTCATGGTAGCTCATGTAGGATTGTGTTTTGGATTTGTGATGAAAACTGTTGATAATATAGAGAAGTTTTTGTTGTTGCTGAGCAGAGCTGACACAGAGCCAAGGGCTTTGAAGCTTCTCACCCCACCCCACCAGTGAGCAGGCTGGGGGTGCACAAGGAGCTCGGAGGGTACACAGCCGGGACAGATGATCCCAACTGACCAAAGGGATCTCCCACATTATATGTCATCATGCTCAGCATATAAAGCTGGGAGAAGAATGAGGAAGGAGGGACATTCAGACAGTGTTTTTCTTCTCAAGTGACCATCACTTGTGCTGGAACCCTGCTTTCCTGGAGATGGCTGAACACCTTCCTGCCCATGGGAAGGGGGGGAATGAATTCTTCGTTTCGTTCAGCTTATGTGTGCAGCTTTTGCTTTACCTATTAAACTGGTGTCTATCTCAACCCATGATTTTTCTCATTTATACTCTTCCGATACTCTCCCTGATCCCACCAAAGAGGAGTTAGTGAGCAGTTGCACGGTACATGGTTGCTGGCTGGGGTTAAACCATGACAGTGGCCCTTCATGGCATTGGATCAGGACAAAAACATGAGCTGTGCTCATCTGATACACAGCCACTCAGTTGAGTACAAAAATAACTGGGTGAAATAAGGAGGCCTGTGGACAGGGTTCTGACTAAACCATGCTTCTTTTACATCTCTGACTGCGTGATTTTTTTGCATTGGGCCTCCCACAGTGAGCCCCTCAGTGTGGTGCTGCATTCAGTGAAGATGCCAGCCTGGGTTCAGACAGATTTCCCCTGGTTTCTGTGACAGGAAGAAGCCAGCAAGGGGGTGTGCATCACCAGCAATGCCAGACTCTAGCAGAGCTGATGCGATTTGTTCATTCACTTTTTATTCATCCTGTTCTTATAAAATAACTAACATCCCCCCTCCCCCCTTCCACAAAGCTATCTTGTGTGTGTAAGCACATGTGTATGTGCACATGTAAATCAGAAAACTTTGAAGACATACGGCAGATTTTCAGTTGCTTCATGTAAGTCATCTCCCTGGTATTTTGCAAAGACATTAACACCAGAGATTCTTTGTACCTGTCCCGTTGGACAACCAAAATAAATGGGTGTTGCAGCTTCTTCAACCTTTATATTACCACACATATGAGTGTGTGGCAAGAAGCAATCAGATCTTTTTTTTTTCTCTAGATATGTGTACTCATAAATATAGGCACATTTTCCTACACCTTAATTATCAAAATATTCTTAAATATCAGATTATACTGGAATATTCCATCCCACCAGCCAGTCTTATTGTATGAGGTGACAAAAGCCATCATCACATATGAGTTTACTGACGTTTTTAATGAAGGGTTTTATATGTAGAAGCATGTAAATACATGTGTGAGCATCTGTCTGCATGTATGTCTGCACTGTACACATGTATGTGTATATAGCACACACGAAAAGCTGAGAGAAGAAATAGATACAGTGACCAAGAAATAAAGAAAAGCTGGTGAGCTAACTCACATATTCACAAAGTAACCGTGAATTATGTACTATTAACTGTTGGTTCTATTCAATCACTTAATTAAAATGTCACAAAAGCTTTTTTTCCCCCTTATTCACTCACATATGGTCCATTTAGTTTTAACTCTCAAAAATATAACAATATGTATTACTGTACTGAAGCAACACTGATTTTCATGGCTGAGTTTGAAATAGACTGAAAAAAAATTGTTCTTAAGCGATATAAGTGATTTTACAACAGAGTGATAGTATCTATTATAGGGCCAAGGGAAGGAAATTGGGAAGGGAACATCATTGCCCTGTGAAAGAGTAAGGTCTCTTTCACTTTCTCATAAAGGAGTTAAGAAGGAATGGAGAGGTCTCACATCAGGTCTGTAACCTCTATGCATGGCAGGTGATAAATAGGGAGAGCCACCAGCGTAGCAGGATAATGATGGACAGCCCATGAAATAACTTTGGCTTTCTGGTTACTTCACCTGATTACGTAACAGCACTGCAGCAGACAAACTGGAAGATATGGTCCGAAGGTATGATTTTATGTGGTGTTAAGACAGAAACAAAGAGGAAGCATGTGCCTACCTTAGCAAAAGCATCCAAAAAGAATAAAGAGGGAATAAAGAATAAAGGAAGAGGGAATAAAGAATAAAGGAAGAGGGTCTTAGGTTACCTTTAAGACTGAGTCATCTCTACATGACTTTAGCATTTCTACTTTCTTGACTGTCTTATCTTAAGCTTTTGTTGTGCCCCATCCAATGGCTGCACCATGGCAGCTGTCCCTTTGTGACCTTCGATCCTGCCTCTTTCAAGCATAGATTTTCTCTAAATGCCCAAATTATTTTTCCTGGACTCATCAGGAGTCCAGAAGAAGATCAGGAAAGGAAGCACTTATTTTAAGATGGGCCCGGCAGGACTCTGAATTTGTAGAGGAAGGCAAATTTAGCAACAGATTTTAATAAAGATTTTCATTATCAGAAGATAAAGTCAATAAAAGTGCAAAACTATTTTAGTGGCCAATGGAGACCCTGGTCACCTATGTGAGGAGATATTACAGAAAGAGTATTGGGTTTAAAGAAGGTGGGGAGAGCCAATCCTGCCAGAGGGAGGTCTGGAGATCAACAGGTGCTGGCTTGACGGGGATACAGTTCGACCCAGGTGAGAAATTTCTAACCATCACCTCTGGAAAACACAGCTCTAGGAGGAGCATTTATAGCAATTCAACACCAATTGTCACTATTTAACTAGTTCAATAACACGTTACCCATCTAGTCTGCAATTTTCCTAAAGAACAGTTATGCAGAAATGGGCATCTGTTCGGATCACCCAATTCAAAACAAACCATTTGCATAGTAAATATTTGCAGAGGAGCAAGTGGGTGGGGTTTAGGCGAGTGCACAGATGAACATAAAAATCAAATATGGCTAGAAAGAAACTAAGCTTAATTACTGGAGGAAAACAAACCAAAGCAAAGCCCCCATATTTCTTCAACCACTTTAAAGTATCACCGCAAATATCTTTAATATATCCGTTTGCCTCTTTCTGGGGTCATAATTTTTATCCTGTTTCTCCCTAATCAAAAGGTAATTGTGGGCTTGTCCTGGTGCCCTGCAATATTTCATCTGCAAGTGAATAGTTTGAGAATGTACACGTGTGCTTCTGTGGGTGTGCAGGGAGGCGAGGGCAGATGGAACAATGCCTGGGTCTACAGCACTCTTCCCAAATAAAGTCTGATTCACCATGACACTTAGGTTAAAAAATAGCTACAGTTTTTTTTAATAGCAGACATTCACCCAGATGCAGCTCTTGTGTCGGGTCCCAGCATGTATTGTGGGAAATTCAGCGGCACTTTTAATCTCCCATGGTCTCCTTCCAGCTGTAATTTGTCCATCACTAATGTGACCAGCAACTTATTACATCAAATCATCCAAAAGATATACCACTTTCTGCCCTGCTTCCATGGAGGTCATGGTAGAGTGGCAATGGATGAAAATGAATTAAAACCAGTTTGACCGGAGTCACCTGTTGCTTGTGTACAGCTCAGGAAAGCCTGTGAAAGGGAGATGATTGAGAAAGGTTTAAATGAGCAGAGAAATATCTACAAAAGGAGGAGGGGAAAAAAACCCTGAACAATCCAAACTGCAAAAAACCTAGCCAACTTTCCTGGCTCTCAAGGCATAGAAATAAAGTTGGCAGGATGCAGGGGAGGAAAAGAGGACGAGTGGCATGGCAGCCTATCCAAGAAAAGTCATTGTAGTGAGATCCTTGGCATGTTCCCAGCATGAGGAAACTAGATGAACATTTAATCCAAGCACATTCTTCGTGGGGCTTCTGCCTCTCTTAGCAGCACAGAAGCTCATCCATGGTGAGGAGAGCATTAGAGCAAAGTCTCTCTGTGTGACCTCTGCATGGCAATATGTAATGGTGACATATTAAATATGACTGATATTTTCTTCAGAACTGAGTTTACGAAAATACATGATCAGCTGTGGTCAGCAAACAAGACCATAATGTGGTGTCTATCACAGCACAAACAGTGTATTAATGGAGCCATTAATCACCATCAAAACTGTATTAGGAGTGAAGATAGCCAAAGAGAGCTTAACTGACAGCAAGTGGCCATAAACCTGTCCAAAACCTAATTTGATTACCATCATACCAGCATCTGTGCCACTTATGAGGGTTCATTTTTTTGATGAAATTAAGTAGACAAGTCGTTCATGCGTATAATAGACATCTAAATCACGGTAAACATGTTGCTGGCAAGAGAAGTTGTTAAAGAAAGTGGGAGATTGCTTTGCAGGTGAAATTTCAGACAAAATGCACTGCCAGTGTCACAACAGTTGGTTAGAAAACCGTTGTCAAAGTCATCTTGCCAAGCTGTGAGTGAGAAATGTTTTGGATCCACATTCAACAGAATAAACGCTGCTGAAAGTCAGGGGATGTCGGGAGCCTCTAGCTATTTACAAGAAGGACGGCTTTTGCCAGTATAAACTCTTGCTCTTTATCGGCAATAAATATTCCCTACAAACAATCTGTTTTATTCATAGACAGTTGGACCCATTATGTTTTGGTCTTGACAGACGGGACAGTAGGATGCTGCATTTAAATGACACAGGCTGTATAGGAATGTATTTCCAGATGATGACTGAGCCTGGAGCTTCCACATAAATCAGGGGAGCGGAATTATTCTGTAAGAAATATGCTCAGATTTCAGCCTCATAAATACAGAGAGAAACCAAATTTTCAGGGCTTCTTAACTTTTATGTGAGCATTTTAATGATCATTTTAGGCAGCTACCAAGAAATTCACGTTTACCATTAGCAGTATTATGCCCATGAGAAATCTCTTGGGGAAGTAAAAGATAAGGTTGTCCTTCCTACAAGTAAGTAAGAGGCTCAAGTCTGCAAAAGATCTCTGTTTTGGAGGCAAGGGATAACTGGATTTTCTGGCAGAACAAAACTGTCCTGTTGCTGAAATGAATATATACTAAAAGTCATTTTTCCCACATGCTTTACCATGCAGCAGATAGAGGTAGGGGTGACCGCATAGCTGCAGGCAGAGCCACCGCTGCAAGGGAGGGAGGAGAGCTCACAGCTCCAGCAAGAAGGTGGTTGGGAGCCGGATGGACACGTGGAAACGAGCCCGCTTTAACTTGCTACTGTTAAATAGACTTAGTGCTGCTGGCGATCTTAGGCCACTTCAAATGTGTCCCACATAGGTACTGTACATATGCTGAATGCATAATATAATTGAATATGGAACAGGAAGGGGGTTGGTCCCCAGAGAGGGAGATTGTTTCTTCAACCTAGACGTTAATGATAGAGTGAGTGACATTTATCTCTGGTCCTTTTATGAATCGCTGAGATGCAAACAGTGAACACCTTGCCTTCGCTGTGAGCTATGCCTCAAGCCATGGGAAGCTGCCTGCCATTCATAAGCCAATGCCTTGTAGGCAGCTCCATCTTACCTGAGTTCGCAGATGGGCCATTCCCCAGGTGGGTCTGGCAAAACACTTCTCATTAATCATTGCTTAAAGCCCTCTCAGCGGGAAGACCTCAGGTTAGACATCATTTGGAAACAAATTGGGTGAAAAATAGCTCTGACAATAAGGAGCCCACATAGAATTCCCCCGTGAGAGCTTCAGCAGTGTGAAAACAGACTCTTCCAGGACACTAAATGATCTGTCAGTTAGCAAATGACATTATAATCCAGTTTTATGCCACAGACAAATCAAAGCCTTTGCTGCACTTCCTCATTTTTCCCTCTATTTTTCCCCTTTCGTGGTCTTTTGAAGTGACTGAATATTTGAGTTAGGGGAGGAAAGAGAAGGATCTTCTACAGAATTTGCAAAACACACCCTTTATTTTTAGTAAGGTGAAATACTATCGGACTTTCCATGTTAAGTGATAGATGGAAAGCAAAATATAGCAGAAAGGAGACAAGAGTGTTTTGGTCTGTGGTTTATGAAAGAAGTACTGAGATTTCTGTTTCCACTGTGACCCCCTGACTGTGTTCCCAATCCCCTGTGATTATCCCTTTCGCTTTTATGGGCAGAGATCCTGATTCTGCACACACCTAACCTTCTGGAGGCAATGGACTTAGGGATATGCTTAAGCAAAGTTGTTCTTCGTATTCGAATCAGGGCTGTAATAGCAATGATGCACTTGCTCACTTCATGGAAGGGACTCCTACCTCTACAGCACCTCAGAGACTTGAAGAACTATTTACAGTGAAACTAATCTTACAGAAAATTTAAGGCAGAAGACAGTTGGAGAAAGTCACCTTGCTTTGTCCAGAATGCATTCAGCAGTCTTAACTGTCCAGAAACAGAAAGAAGTGAACCCCAAATCCTGACCCAGTTCACAAACAGCTAAGTTGCCAACTCTTCCAGGGGACAAACCCAAGCCTTGCAGTGTTCTCTTGTTGCCTCTCTTCTCCTTCTGCCACTATCAACAGTGAGCAGTAGGCTACCCAAGCTCTCCTTCGCCACTGGCGTTGGCCAAAGGGTGCAGTTGTCCACAGCCCTTCCTGGCAGTGGGTTCCTTTTGCTCTGTTTTAGGTGCATGCACTGAAGTCATGTTGGAGTAATTTTTAAAATTAAATAAGGGCTCAAGTGCTTTTCTGAATGGAGGTTACAGGAACTATTTCAAAGCAAAATCTTTGTGCCCTCAAACCATGGTCCTGCACAGCCTGGTTATTCCCTGCTAAATCATAACATTCACTTCCAAGTGCTGACCAACTCAAGTAAACTTTAAACCCACAATTTTTTCTCTGCCTCCAGCATTGCTTCTTTTCTCAAATATATCCATAAGTTAAACTGACCCAGGGCACATGCAACACCACCAACAGAAAGGGGAGATGGAAAGCATGCACCATAATTCACCCAAGTTGAAAAAAGGAGCACAGTGAGGCAAGCCTGACACCCTTCACTGAAAGACACAGAGTCAGGTGCCACACCCCACTGCCACAAGGGCCTGAAACAGGGGTGGAAATTGTTAATACTTAGGTTTCGTTTCTTGATAATGCTTCGTCCTGGCTTACCTACATGAACATCTGCTTACATATTACACTAGAAAGGGCTAAGGGCTAATTCTTTAATGGGTTCCAGAGATGACACTCTGTGTGTTCTGGCATGATGTAAGAAAGTTTCTTTGAAGTGTCTCCATTTGCAACAGGTTTTGGAGTTTGGATAACACAAGTTTCCAACAGTCTGTGTTCAGGTAGGCCAGTCTCAACTGGCAATCACGATCATGTGGCAGTGATAATGAGTATTTTAAGACTCAGGGGCTGTGCAACAACCTGTTGAGGTTTGATCCTTGGTTTTGCCTTCCCACTGAAATGTCCCTGAGATATTTAAGACTCCTTGCTCTCATGCTTTTGCCCAGAGACCTTTCTGTCAGCTTTTTGTCTGGAGTGAAGCAGTAGCTTCTGCCATAGATCTTCTGATACCTGTCATCCCTTTAGGCTATCTCAGCTTTGTTATCCAAAGGTTTAACACAGATGTAAAAAAATGCTTGGCCCCATATACTGAGATCATTTTGCTTTCAGTATGGTTCCTTCAGAACATGGTTGAAGGACTTGGTGCAGTCCATGCTGGAGCTCCTCCCTGAGCCCTATCTGTTGGTAGCCTCTGTCCAGAGCACACCAGCATCAATATGTGCAAAGAAGTAAGAACAACAATTATGTAGCTAGCACACAGCCCATTTGCACCATTTCTTCCTGCTCTAGGCATCACCTTGCATCACGAAAAGCTCCGTTGAAATTGAGCTTAAAATCAGTGGTGTATCTATGGTGTACTGCTGTCAGATTTCCAATAATGGCCTCAACGTGTGGAGAAAGGAACACCGATCCAGCACTTGTCCCAACTCAATATGTTTGCCCCTCTCTGCTGGCCTCTGGAAATGATGGGGCTGCAGCCAGCCTCACTCATCACACAGAATTAGTGAGCATGTGAGTGTCTTCGCATGGCAGCCCTGCACAGCAGTCAGCAAGTAAGAAGATTTATTGCTTTATTTGACACTCTGTTATTCACTAACTGAGCATGACACATCTGGGACTAGGAACCATCTATTTGACATCAGTGAGCCTTTTTTGCATTGATTGAGTTTATCCAGTTCATGCCCAGAATACAACCTGGGTAAGGAAAGACTCACAAAATGGGCTGGAATGGGAGCTGCTGATTTTAATTTTTTTTTCTAGGAAAATTAATATGATGGGCAAGTGACCTCATGTGTTACAGAGCAAGAAGAGGTGTTGTCAGTCATTTCAGCACCATCCTTCTTGTCGTGAGGCACTGTAATGATGAGAAACCATTTCTTTAATGCTGATAGACTGGTAGGGAAGCACAGGTTAAAGTGCCATAAATAGTAACAGCCATGTCTAGGGTCTGAGTGAAATTAAATTACTTCGCCTGGCCCATAGATGAGCCTGTGCAGGACGAGAGCTGCACCCCTCAGGGCATGATTTTCCATCTGTTTTCTGCAGAGCTGGGGACAACATGAGCCCATGATTGCTCTTTCCCTTCCCTAACTGGTGAGGCAAGCCAACCTATGTGCACAGGAACCCAACTTGCTCTGAATTACAGATAAAATATGAAAAAATCAGAAAAAGCTTATCAATCTTATGCAGAGCCTACATCGGGCTCTGAATACACTTTGGTGGCATTGGCAGCTTGGGCCATCACTGGACTAATGAAGGGAGCGACCTTTCATGTGACAGCACAACACTAACAAGCGAGCCCCTCACTGTTTTGGCATTAAATCAGAACCTTTCCTAAAGATTCAAACACTTCTGTGAACCCCAAAGGGAAAGCTCATGCTTCCTAAATGGAATATTTTAATTTCTTTCTTACTTGTAATTACTCCCAAGTCTGTAATTAAACTGCCCCCTACGCAGGATGAGTTCCAAGAAGTTATTGTTGCTGCTATTTGCAGATTTAAAAAGGGAATTCGCTCTGCAGATGAATTTAACCTGTAGTTTCATCTCTTTTTAGCCACTCCATTATGAAGAAGAACATTTCCCCTCCTTTATACATATGCGTTGATAGACAGGAAAGGGAGAGGAAGAAGTGAGCTGTCAATAGTAAAATATGTCTGTAATCAATCAGCTGGTTAAAATCTACCAGTGCAGCTTGGGTGTTTTTGGGGTGCACTTAGCACCCACCAAAGCCAGAAGGGTGGCATCACTGGCAGGCAGAGTTGGCTCATGATGGTTCCTCAGGAAAGGAGCCAAGACAAAGGAGCGACCCAGCTCTGAAAAAGTCAGTAATGTTCTCTTCCATCATCTGATATGCTTTTAATTGGGGAGCCAATCTCATCTCTCTAGCTCCTCTCTCCAGCAGACCTGACCCCTCCCAGCAGTTTACAGAAATAACACTGGGGGTTTCTGAAACACAAACCCTCAAATCCCAAAACGTTCAAAGCTATGCTCTGCCTCTAAAACGTGTCTTACCAGAGCTATTTGCCTGGGCTTTGCCAGTCTGGAAATACCACGCCTGATCTCACACCAGCTCTATCTAGTCTGGTATTGGTCAAGGTTGGACTTTCACACAGAATCACAGAATGATCTGGGTTGGAAGGGACCCCAAGGATCATCAAGTTCCAATCCCTCTGCCACAGGCAGGACCACCAACCTCCAGGCCTGGATCTAGACAAAACTTCCCAGGGCCCCATCCAACCTGGCCTTGAACACCTCCAGGGACTGGGCATCCACCACCTCTCTGGGTGGCCTGTTCCAGCACCTCACCACTCTTTCCATAAAAAAATTCCCCCTGGTATCCAATCTAAACCTTCCCTCCTCTAGATTCAACCCACCCTCCCTTGTCCTACCACTGTCTACCCTTGTAAAAATCCAACTCCCCTCCTGTGTATATGCTCCCTTTAAGTAGTGGAAGGCTGCAGTGAGGTCCCCCCGTGGGCTTCTCTTCTCCAGGCTGAACAAGCCTAGCTCCCTCAGCCTGTCCTCTTAGGGATTGTTCCAGCCCCCTGATCATCTTAATGGTGCTTTTCTGAACCCTCTTCAACAATTCCAGCTTCCTACCTTTCCTTTTCTTTATGAATGGTCTTTCTAAAACAGTCAAACCCAGACTTTTAAACCTTGTCATTCATTTTGCTATAAAAACAGGTCCAGGTACTGGTCTTGATACTATTCCTGTCAATTTTCCATTGTACTTTAACAAAGTTTGTTTGACTGCCCTTGCGCATGGATTTTTTCCAGTCAGATGCATATTTTTCCTTTCAGAAACTTTTCAATTCTAGGGACCACAGTTCTTCTGCCACATTCTGTGTGCTGTCTTGCATAGGTCTTTAGTTTGAAATTATCTACAAAGGAAAAATACAGAAAAATATCATTTGGGTTACCTAAAAAACTTCATCTACACAAGTATGGACAAGTTTCAATTTCAGATTAATTATAAGGCATAATATGGCAAAACATGGCTTCTGAAGCCAAATGCTTGGCTTTTTTGTTTTTTTTTTTTTTTAAGAAAATATGTTGAAATGCAAGATAGGTAATTTGTTCCTAATATGGTGGTTTGACTCTGGCTGGAGGCCAGACTCCCACCAAGTCACTCTATCACTCCCCTCTTAGCTGGACAGAGGAGAAAATAAACATTGAGAGGTTTTGGAGTCGAGATAAGGCCAGGGAGAGATCATTCTGCAAACGGCATCACGGGCAAAACAGACTCAACACAGAAGGGGGG